>JYJE01001826.1:0-33500 GCA_000983655.1 Zymoseptoria brevis
ACCCTAAGAAGGAGCTCGATCTCGGTTCGAAGGTAGTTAATATTAAGGGCGGCGCGTAGCATAGCGTTAAAAAGAAGAAGAAGAACGATGTTGCGAGCAAGAGAGGTAGACGTTGCGAGCGTTAGCGCTTACTAAGCGCTAAATCGATAAAACGAGGTTTTGAGAAAATGAGAATCGAGGTAGTGACCTAAACTGCCGTACAGGACGCCATCAACGCTGAAAGTTGAACACATTTTTGGCCGCGAATCGCTGCAAATGAGTCGGCAACCAAGCTTGCATAAAAGAAATCGCGACAAGGCACAACAACACTGCAGGGTCGCCAAACGCCACGCCCAAGCCCCCGGATTGACGGGGCAGTCCGAGTCGAATCACTCCTCTTCAATCCGCACCAACTTCACCTTCGTTCCTTCGAACTTCAAGCCCGTTGCGAACATTGCGCTCACAGGCCCCAGCTTTGCGTTCCACATCGTTGCGTGAAAAGCCATCCTCCAATTTCCGGCGCCATCCTGAGCGATTCCAACCGATCCTGGCGCCATCAATCCCCACGCACCCGTCTTGAGCAGAGTGTCTTGAGCACGGGTGTATGGGCCTGCGATGTTCTTCGAGGTCGCGTACTTGACGCTATAGGCGGTAGACTGCATACAGCCTGATGAGAAGAAGAGGAAGTAGGTGGCGTCGCTTTCGTTTCGACCACTGGCATGGTCGACACGGATGATCTTCGGAGCTTCGACCAACGGTCCATCGGAGGCAGTGCGGTCAAGGATATGGATAGGAGCGCCATTAGGCGTCATTCCGTCGGAGAGCATCTTCTGGAGCATGATGGGCGTCGGACGAAGGGGCGGGATGGTATTGCCGCCTGCGAGTGATGTCAGTAGCTGTCGCGAGGTTGTGCGAGAGAGTATTGAAGAAGACTTACACTCTCCTCCAGAGCCGATACTGTTACCGTTGACCTTCCACATAGACCAGATCGTGCCATCAGCGTCTTTGATGACTTCGGCGTCGATGGTGCCGCCTTGCTCTGGAGCACATGCAAGAGAGGTGTTTGCTGGGACGTACGGGCCCGCCGGGTCGTTCGACTTGGACAACGCAGTGCCGATGCAATGAGGATGTGGGTGGTCGGGGTACGGGTTGGTCGAAGCGGGCGCATTGTAGTACATGATATATCTGCCGTCGTCCCGACGCACCACGGCAGGTGCCCATGTGTTGGGAAGATGATCGAGATCTGAGCTGTCAGCCAGCGTGATACGACCGGACCATGCACCGAGAGTGGGAAGCGGCTGGTGTGGTAGAGAGGCGATTGTCCAGTTGATGAAATTCGTCGAGGTCGCCAGTTGCACATTTGCCCGACCAAATGTCTCCGAAGCAGCGGCACCTTTCACGGGGTCGATACTGGCAGCATCGTTGGTAGCAAAGGCATACCACGTGCCATTGTGGTAGTGCAGCGAAGGGTCCGGGAAGTTGGCGAGGATCGCATAATGGATTGGTGAGCGATGAGGGTTCGTGTCTGAGAGTGGATGGACACGACCATAGCGGGCATTGGCAGTAGCCGCAAGGGCCAAGGTAATGATGCTGATGATATTGATAAACATGGCCACGAGTAGGTATGAGTATGTAGGTATCTGCAAGATCGAAAGGAGAGCTGGCTGGAGGTAGATGTGTTGGTGTAAGTCGATGAAGTGTGGTGCAATGTTTTTGGAAGATAGGTTCCGAAATCTACGTGCACGCTGATGGTCGCCTGAGCATATGCTTGTGTATATCATGCAGGATTCACCAACATCCGCTCCTGAAGAGCTGGAATTGCGTGTGCGGGCGGATTCACGCCCGTGGATACAAGGGTGTTTTGGCCGCGTTGACATGCAGCAGCGAATAGCAGACCAAGCATGAGCGTAGAGTGCTGCTCCAACATGTTCTTTCCGACATGGCACAGCATTTGAATCGCGAGCCGACGATAATTTTCATGCAATGTGACGCAAACTCGGCCGGTTGGTTATTTGTTCAGCTGACATGATCAGAGAGCTTTCTTTGTCTTCTCGGAACGTGATAGAGAAGTCGAGTGCTGTCTGCGGCATTGTGGAGTAACATGACCAGCGTTGCAAATAGAGGCATGAAGGAGCAAGAGGAAGCATCCAGGAGATGCGACGCGAAGAGTGGAACGACTTAGGCCGGGCTCTAGATCCTCGATCAGGCCATGATAGAATCTTGAGAGCTCTCCAATAGATGCGGTGCCGCCGATCAGAGTTATCATCGTTCGAAAAGTGACATGTCGGTGGTATTGTTGTAGGAGAAGAGGAGAAGAGGAGAAGAGAAGGAGAAGGAGCCACAGAAATAGCACCACCGGACTCGACTCCGACTGATCTTCCCGCCGATCTTCCCGCTTGGTCAATGCGATGGTTTTTTCCCCGCCAGCCTCCCTCCAGCCACGCGAAAGAGCTTCGGTGCGCGACGTCAGGACGGACTCGAATCAACTTCAGGTTGCCTCCCGTCTTGTTCCTCCCTCTGTTCAATTTCTGTCTCAATCTTTGACGATCTTCCGCCAACACAACGGCTTTGTCTTTCCTTACCAATCGTTGTTGTACATACTCTCGCTACCGGATCACCTTGAACGCCTAGCAATCAAAGCTGCCCGACCCCACCAACAGCTGCAGACCGACGTGTCGAGTCGTGTCGTCCTCCGATCGACGTCAATCTTCGTCACCGCCTCCAACGAGCACAATACATAAGAGAAGGCCAGCGACAGTTTCAGCTGAGATTAGAAGAGAAGGACTCCCAACCGCGACCTCATCCGAGCATCCGGCGCACAGAGAACAACAGCCTCGACGACCCGACAGCGGCAACGCAGCCAGACGAGCCACGCGTCAACCTCTTCCTCATACACACACAACATGGCTCGCAGCAGCGTACTGTCTCGCCGCGAGCGAGTGATCGTTCGACAATCATACTACTGGCCCGACTGGCAACTCAACGTCTGGATCATCATAATGCTCGCAACCGGCGGAGTCCTGGTCGGCGTGTTCTCCAACTTTGTCGTAATACAGAACCAACTGGGAAAGCAAGGAATACCATGGTGAGCACCATATTTTCCGCACTCACACCAAAAGAACCAATACTAACACCGTTCCCAGGATCATGCCCTTCGGCATCACAGTCGGCGCCCTCCTCATACTCTTCATCTTCCTCATGCTCACCCTCATCGTACAACAACGGCTCCTACCCGGCATTCTCATCCTCGGCTCCTTCATCCTTCTGGTGCTCTTCCTTACCGGCATGATAGAGACGGCGATACAACTCTTCGGACCGAACGGCGATATCGCGAACAAGTGTCAGACGTTCGTCACGAACAATCCGAGCAAAGACTTGAGTATAGCCACTCTGGCGTGGTTACAGCAGAACTCGATCTGTCAGAGCTGGTATGCGGTGTTTGCGTTTTGGCTGATTGGAGTCGTGTTCTTGATTTACTTGATTGTGTTGGCGTCGATGGTGGCGAGGACGGGGAATGGGGATTAAGAGAAGAAGTAATGAGGATAATATGCATGGCTACGGAGGGATCGGACAAAGGCGTTAAGGAGCACGATACCCGTTGTTTATACTGGCAAAGCACCGAATTGAAATACTGCACAGACAGGTGTTCTTCACATCTTGGAAAGCGAGCCAGGTCTCGAGACTAATCTAACGTTGAATGGCGAGTCTATGGTCATTCCCGGCGATCCAGCCAAGGCTGGACGCTCTCAGGGAGACTACTCCGACGAGAGCACGCGCAACAGCACCTCTTTAATCAGCGCCAGATCCCTCGCTACATCAACCTGCCAATTTGACACCGCGAATCTCGCAGCAGGTTTCCCATTCCATTGCGTACCACTGATATATATCCTACGAGTCGCATTCACGCGCTGGACAAGTCGCTCATTGAAATTGTCGTCCGTCGCCTTGAAAAGAACAACAATGTAGATCCGACTGATTCCTTGTTCCTTGACTTTGGCAAACGAAGATGGGTAGCGTGGCAGTAACTCGAATCCAGGAGTGCTCTGGATGAATTCGGCTATACTCCTTGCGAGGCCGATTTGTCGCTCGAGGATTTCTCTGTACCCGTCACGTCCGTATGCTGCTAGGCTGGCATAGACGGGTAGTGCGCGGAAACGACGGCTGTTCTCGATGCCAATATTGAGGGGTGAGGGGATGCCGGTCAAAGCTGAAGTGCTGAGATATGCGGCGTTAGAGTTCTGGAAGACTTTGGTTGCGAGCTCGAGATGCCGGGAGAGGAAAATGCCGCAGTCGTAGGGTACGTTGAGCAACTTATGGGCGTCGCCGGTGATCGAGTCTGCCAATTCGATGTCTCTGACTCCGCTGACAAGGGCGCGGTACGATGGGTCGTCTTTGGAGAGGATCCGAGCAGGTAGGCCAAATGCAGCGTCGATGTGGATCCAGCCTCCGTAGGTGTCGCTAAGTTTGCGAAGCTTTTGCATGTCGTCTTCGGACGTGGCAAAGTAGCCTGTGTTTACTTCTCCGCATGATATCACGATGATGGAGGCGGTGCCAGGGCGTTTGAGTGCCTCTTCCAACGCGGCGAAGTCGAAGTTGTGTTTCGCCTGGAAAAGGCCTAGATCGATAATAGATGATCTGCCGAGTCCCACGATGGATGCGGCTTTTCCAAGAGATGAGTGAGGCGCAGTGGTGAGGATTTGGATATGGTCAACCTCGGCTTGCCTCATGGCTCCATGAATGCCGTCCTCTGAGACACTCGCACCTTGCCGTAAGAGCACGAACTCTCTCGCAGAGGCAAGACCGAGAATATTGCTTGCAGTAGCTCCAGTCGTGAAAGTGCGATGTTGCCATTGCTCCGCAGGAAAATCGATCAAATCACAGAGTTGTCTCAGAGCAGCATCCTCGACATCTGTGGCGATGGTCTCCTGAAAGAGGTGGACTTGAACGTTCTGGTCATATTGCGTTACCAGATTGTCGGCATAAGAGGCAATCTCGGTCGAGCCTCCAGTGACAAAGCCGTAGTAGTTCGCTGACTTGCTACTGTTGCTCAATGCTGGTGTAAGGTCCTCCTGCAAGTGTTTTTGAACGTGTTCGATTCCCAAGCCCTGAGCGGGGAGTGTGCGAATGAGCTTCGATCTGGCTGATGAAATGGCTGCCTGTGATGGTATGACGGTCTGCGAATCGTCGCTCATACTGGAGCCAGCGAATTTTGACGAGGTGTAGGTTACAACGATGGAGGAGGTTCACTGAGAGGGATGAGATGGATGGCGAGAGGTGACTTCTCCTACTTCTCGGACGTTTGCCTTGAAAGGACTTCAAAGGAAAGCTCGTTCTGCGACAGAATGCCTGGAGTTTTGTGAGTGTTTCAGGATGCTGAGGCTTTCGCCAGACTGCTCCTACTCCTCAGTACGTTATCACTCCCGATCTAGTCGAGAGCAAGGCTGTTTGCTCGATGTTGACGGTGAGTGTGGTCGAAGGTGAGCAGATGGAGTCATCTGGACGATGTTCTCTCAATGGAAACGTCAATCAAATTTTGACGCACAATTTCATGCCCACGGCGCACGTGTTTTCGCACTTAGGGCGCGCTTTCCGAAACCGAAGTTCCGATCCCGACGACGCGCTTCGATGTCGATGCTTTTCAATCTCACGAATCCCCACCTCCATCACACCACGCATCGCCCGATGTTCACCCTACATTAGACAGACCCCATGCGTCCAGGCTTCGCCGATAGTCGCTCTCTCAGCGTCAGCAATGCTCGCCTCTCATGACGCGCAACAATCTGGACGAGCACCTCACCTGGCTGTTACGCGCGAGACCTTCGGTGCCTGCGGCCAACACCTCACTTCCGCAGGTGACTGCATCCTTTCCCACGATTACCGCGACACAACTGGAGGCGATCACGACCGAGGACGATAGCGTTGAAGAGGTTCAATCGGGGAGGAGGTCGAATGAAAAGCTTGTAGCGAGGAATCAAGAAGAGATGGCAAGGACACGAATAGCGCCGGGATCGGCGTCACGTTCAGCATCAACAATGCGACGGGCGCCCGAGGCATCGCCCTCGAGAGATGGGCGCACAATGTCAGCACAATCATCAAGAGCTCCCTCTGTCTCAAGGCCGCCACCGGTGACAATACCTGCATCAGTATCAAGAGTGCAGTCCACGTCCAAAGCTCCCATACTTCAACGGACGCCTCTACCGTCACGGCCAAGCCCAATGCCGTCCCACATGGAGGTCGAGGTGCTCGATCTGTCCGAGAGTCTAGGTGCCTTGTGCAGCCCTCCGCTACACCGTCAGGTCCCGTCTGTGGCCGGCAGGAAGAGGTCCAGCGATGAGTTCGACTGTGATCTGGAAGCCTTGCGGGATGCGGAGACACAAAAACGACCGGCACTACAACATCGTCAAACCGTTAGGATATCTGACTCGTTTCCAACCATTGAAGAGTACATGGATGAGCCTTTAACGCCAAGTAAGGGCGATCTGTCTTCAGATATTCCACCGCCGCCCTACTCAACGATCCCTCCAAAAGCAAACACTCCCGTCAAGCTGTCAAGGGCAAACACTGCCGCCGCACGCACACCCTCTAGATATGCGTCTGGCCGTGTGATGCCGGATTCCGAGGATGAGGAAGACCTTGTCAATGCTGCACGTCACAAGCCCAAAGAGCATCATAAGCGTCGCCCTGTGCCATCGCCACGAAAGCGTTCTGTGAAGCATGAAGTCGTCACTTCTGATGATGACAGTTTCGAGAGCCTCATAGAGGATGTCGGAGAACGGCCTACGCGGCTCAAAGTCGAAGAGCTTGCGGAGTTCACTCGACATGCCCCGAGTAGAGCCTCGAAGACTCCTCAACCCGGACCAACACCGATCAACAAACATGTCACAATCGAGGCGCCAACGCCAACAGCAGGCAGTCAAGCAACGCTATCACCCGAGCAGGAAGAGCAGTCTATTCTACTTGGCAAGTTGTTTTCTGCATCCGAACAAGTCTTCAAGAAAATTACGTCCGGCTTGTCCGGCCAACAGGAGGCACTCGCCGAAGAGATCATGGAAGTGATGGAAAATGGTCCTGCAGGTGCTGAAGTCGAGCTAGAGGCACAATTAGAGGCAATTGCGCATCGGCTTGAAGCACTTGAGCGACTACGTGATCATAGGGAGAGGTACAAGAGCTTATCTGCTGAGAAGGACAAGATGAAGGATGCCTTGAAGAGAGCGATTCTGTCACGGCAGAAAGATGCAAAGGATGCAGCGCAGGCCGCGAACATTGCTGTCAAGGAGCAATTGCGGGCTGTCGAGATTGATTGTTTGGCCTCGCTCAAGATGTGCCAAGAGGACGTCTCAGCGGCCTTTAGTCAGGACACGAACAGCTCCGAGAGTACTGCTGGTCAACGAATCGCTGTCAAATCGACTCAAGCGCCGACGAAAGGGCTTTCGGAGCAGGCGCTGTTCGTGCCGAGTTCCAGCCGGATTGCTCAAACCCAGATGGCACAATCAATGCCACCGCCACCACTTCGACAGACAACAATCAGCACTACTCGCCCGACGACACAGCCTCCACAGCGAGCCTTGCAGGTGCAACGAGAACAGCCGAGCGCAGAAGACGATAGCCAGATGTTTGACGATGACAGCTTCGAGGACATCAACGATCATGGAACGTTTATCGGCAATGGAAACATGTACAGCCACCGGATGGGAACGCCGCCGGCACGATTCGATGACTTTGACGAAGAAGACTTCGGCATGGACGATGACGATGACATGTTGGAAGCGGCTCAAGACTTCGAAAATCGCGAACAGCCATCTCGAAGCATATATCAGGAATCCACTCGCACAGTCTTTGCGGAGGCGTCCGGTAACCGACAATCACAACCAGCGAGTGGAGCAAAGTCAAGGAAGACACCCAAAAAGCTCACCGCGCAGGAAGAGAGCGATCTCGAGAAGAGGAACTTCAGCTTTCCGTGGTCGACAGACGTCAAGGAAGCCTTGAAGGAAAAGTTCAGGCTCAAGGGCTTCCGAGAGAACCAGATCGACGCCATCAATGCCACGCTTGCGGGCAAGGATACCTTTGTGCTCATGCCGACTGGTGGCGGCAAGTCGTTGTGCTATCAACTCCCTGCTCTCGTGCGAAGCGGAAGGACTCGTGGCGTCACCGTTGTCATATCGCCTCTCGTGAGCTTGATGGAGGACCAAGTGCAGCATCTGCAGAAGTTGAACATTCAGGCCTTTCTTGTCAACAGCGAAACCACTCAGGATCAACGCAGCGCCCTGATGGACAGCTTGTATTCTGCGGACGTCGAGAACCTGGTCCACTTGCTCTACGTCACGCCAGAGATGCTGGCCAAGAGTGCAAAGATGATCAGCACCTTCCAATGGCTGCACCGCAAGAACCGGTTGGCGCGATTCGTGATTGATGAGGCGCATTGTGTCAGCCAATGGGGCCACGATTTCCGTCCCGACTACAAGCAATTGGGAGATGTGCGACGTCAGTTCATAGGCGTCCCTGTCATGGCTTTGACTGCCACAGCGACTGAAAATGTCCGAGCAGACACTATCCACAACTTGGGCATCGAAGGATGTGAAGTATTCACGAGCAGCTTCAACCGCAGAAATCTCTACTACGAGGTCAGAAAGAAGGCCAAAGGCAAGGGTGATATTGAAAGCATCGCCAACTTGATCAAGGAAGACCATCACAAGCAGACGGGTATCATATACTGCTTCTCAAGAAAGGACTGCGAAGGCATGGCAGAAGCACTTCGACAGCAGCATGGCATCAAGGCACACCACTATCACGCTGGTCTGAAAAGCGAAGAAAAATCTCAAGTCCAGAAGAAGTGGCAGGCTGGAACCTATCATGTCATCGTCGCAACGATCGCCTTCGGAATGGGTATCGACAAGGGTAATGTTCGATTCGTCATTCATCATACCATACCCAAGTCACTGGAGGGATACTACCAGGAAACTGGCAGAGCTGGTCGCGATGGCTTGGACTCGACTTGCTATCTCTTTTATGGCTACGGTGACGCGACAAAGGTCCGCAGGATGATCGATAAGGATCCCGACAACACCACCAGCTGGGAGCAAAAGCAACGCCAGCATCATAATTTTCGCTTGATGATCCAGTTCTGCGAGAACAAGAGCGACTGCCGGCGAGTGCAGGTGCTGCGATACTTTAATGAGCCCTTCAACAAGGTTGATTGCGAGGCTAAGTGCGACAATTGCAACTCTACTTCGACCTTCGAGAGTGTCGATTTCACCGAGTATGCACGGCAAGCGATTGAGCTTGTGCGTGTTGTGAGGGTGTCCAAGGTCACCGTTCTGCACTGCGTAGACGTGTTCCGCGGTGCGGAGAATGCAAAGATCAAGTCTCTGGGACACAACGCCATTCCGCAATTCGGCGCCGGAAGCGACCTGAGTCGAGAAGATATCGAGCGTTTGTTCTATCGCCTCCTGAGCGAAGAAGCTATCCGAGAAGACACCGAAGTCAACAAGAAGGGATTCCCTCAGTCCCATGTCAATATCGGTCGGAAAGCCAGTGATTTTCGGCCTGGGAGAACGCAATTACTCATGCAGATCAGCACGACGCCGCACGTAGCAAAGGCAGCGAAAGCGGCAACGAAAAAGGGCAAGAAGTCTGCGGCAGGACCGGCACCACGAGAGCTGCCAATGTCTACCAATGTCTCGTCTCCGATCCAGGCTGCTTCAAAGCGGAAGCGAGCTGCGCTGCCGCAACGAGGTGAGATTCATGCGAATGGCTACAGGCGAGATGAGTTTGTCATCTCCGATCCCGAGGACGGCAACTTCGGGGAGAGTGATGAGTCCGATGGATTTGAGCCTATCCTTGATTCCAGACGACCGCGCGCCAAGAAGGCGGCACGCTCAGGCGGCCCTGCGATAACCACCGATGAAGCGATCGAACGACTCGATGATATGCACAGAATAGTGCTGGAAGACTTCATGCAAAACGCCGAGAAGAAGGCCAAGGACATTATGAACAACAAGGGCCTATCAGTCGTTCCGTTCAGCAACACTCAACTTCGGACCATGCTCATCAACTGGATTGACACCGAGGAGGGAATGTCACAGATCAATGGCATGAAGCCCGAGATGATCAAACTCTACGGAAAGCCCTTCTTGAGGATGGTTGAAAAGTTCCGCGAGTCATATGCAGAGATGACAGGCAAAGAAGCGACCAAGGAGAGCCAGCACGCGCACAACGTCATCAGTCTAGTGAGCGACGATGAAGGAGAGTCCGATTATGGCGAGATGGAAAGCGACCTTGAGGAGGATGAAGAGACTCAAGAAGCCGACCCAGGCGAGGAAAGCGCATACTTCAGACGGGAGGCGACCAGAACCCAGCTCAACGCCAAATTCGGATTCAGGCAATCTGAAGCGAGCGATGCGCCGAAATCGACTGTTCCGAAGAAGGCGGCTGCAAAGAAGCCGAAGAACTATCGAGCAACTGGCAGTCGTACGGCGTCGGGGTCTGGACGGAATAGTGGTGGAGGTCGGTCACGACAAGCATCTGGTGGTGGCTTTGGTGGTCGCTCGACTTCGGGCGTGAAGAAGAGAGGCAAGTCGGGCGGCAGTACTGCTGGACCTTCGCGTGGTCCCGCTCGAGGTGCTCCAAAAGGAGGAGGAGGAGGAGGATTCGTCTCAATGATGCCGACATAACGACTTACGACTGAGCATGTTTGCTGTGTATTGATTGGAAAGCATGGCATTTTGGCACGGGTGGCGTTGAAGCCTCGCAACGGAGCGGACACTTTCTTTGCGCAGACTATAATCTGACGACCAATTAGTATATACTGCATTTCTCCACGACACGTTTCTCGCGGACTTGCTCACACCTCCCACGGCGGCCTCTTCCCCTTCTCCTCGTACCATTCCCCAACCCAATCCTTGACCTGCTTCACTGCTTCATCCACCACCTGTTTCACGCCTGCGTTCGCCCTGACATTATCTTGGATCGTATCACTCACATGCAATCCTCCAGGCACGACCTTGACGACCCACTTCGCCTGCTCATTGCTCTGCAGCGGCCCGCCAGGACGAAAGTCCGACGACACGCCCACCTCCCGCCACGGATCGAACTCCCCGTTCACATACATGATGCGGGAATTCGGCGGTGGCTCCATCCAACCCCCCGTGTAAGCGTTCCAGTCCTCCGCGTTTCTCCCTTGACCAAACTCCACGCCGGGAAACAACATCCCGCACTGCTCTCGCTCATAAGCAACAGTGTGCAGCCGGGAAGCGAGCCCTGGCCTTCCCTGTGGCGCGCCAGTCTGCCAGAAACCCACCGGCGTATTGCAGTCTAACCAGAAGTACTGCCGATTGTAAGGATTACCTACCGAGATATCGGTGTAGGCCGGCGAGGAAGCATTATGGTTGTCGAAGCACACCTGGTCGGACATGTCCTCCGGGCAGCTGCTGTGTTGGCGAACATAGGCCTTGCCTCGGGCTTTCCACCACGCGACAAACCCGTCGAGGGCCGCAGTCACACCAACGCCCTGCGCTCCTGGTAAAGGAGTGCTGCTGTTGACGGCGTTCTCGATATAGTCACACCACTGAAAGACTTCGGGCGTGGAGCGATCCGGAGCGATGAATTGGTGGCCTTGCCAGAGGGCGGCCACGACGTTTCCGAAAATGTACATGAAGTCATCGTTGTGTGTGGGGTATTCCAGACCAAAGCGAGATTTCAGCTGCTTGACGGCCTGGGGGCTGCCGTGGAGCATCACATCGTCCATGGAGTCGATGATAGGAGCGACGTCGGTGCTGCGGTTTTTAGGGAGGCCCTGTTGGGCGGGAACGAAGTATTGCCAGAAATCTTCAATCGCTTGCACGGCGGCACTGGAAGCCCAGTAGGCCCAGAAAACGCCAGGACTGATGTTGGCGGTCCAGGACGTGAGACTCCCAGAATAAGAGGCTCCCACCAGCACCCAAGGGACATCTCGGGCAGTGCTGCTGCTGTTGGTCCAGGGAAGCTTGACGTTATTGGCGAAGTAGGTAACGTCTTGTAAGACGTTGTCGGGGGTGAGATCTTTAAAATTCTCGACGCTTAAGTCTGCGACTGGGCTGCTATTGCCATAAAATCGATGCTCTAAGACCACACAACTGCACGAAAGAGACAGCTATGGCTTCAACGTAACAGGGCACAAGGGCGGACCGAGACCTGCCCTTCGACATTCTTACGCGGCACCGAGTTCTTTCGCCAAGACGCCATGCGCGCCAAATTGGGGCAGCATGAAGCCTATGTCTCTCGTGGCGTTGTGCTCGCCTGGGGCGAAAAGAACTATTGGCGAGCCAGGACCCTTCCCACGTTTTGAATTAGAACCAGTTTCTTTGATGAAAAGTACCGCGCGAAGGATCGTTGTGGTCGATGAGCTGGTTGAACACCTGATAGTGGATGTCTTTGGCGACTACCTCGTCACTGTCTTTGGTAACAGCCTCGTCACCCGCAGCGCGGCGATGCATCCACCTATGTGCGAATGCATCGGTCGCTAACGCGACGGTGAGGAAAAGAGAGGCCAGCATGGCGTAGACGGAATAGGAAGAAAAGAGCGGCGGACGATGGCGTCGCGAGATGAGGAGTCCACGAGAATGATATGCGTACAGCGTTTTGTTCGAGGCGTACCCATGCTGGATTGTAGGGCGGCAGATCTCTGAAACGAGGCTCTCGCTATTAAAATCGTTTTCCATCTCTCGCCCCGATGGCCCTCTCGCCCCGATGGCCAATGGTCTGGTCGATCTTTCTCATGCCGGGATTTGAAAATGTCTGGAATCCATTGCGGTCAGGTCGTGTCCTGTACGGTGATGGAGGCGAGGTGAAGTCGTGAATCGACTTTTAGCCCCAAACTTCTCCCCACGCGACAAGTTGACAACGCCCGCCAAGAGTGGACTGCATCTCTCAAAGTCAACATCGAGTTGACCGAGCAGACAACCAACACCTTGGCAAGATACTCACAGGAAACTACAGGGACGCACGCTCGGAGACCTGTCTTGCAAGGCAGCGCACGAAAGCTCTGCACCGCACAGGATACACGACCCTCTCCATCCGCTGCGAAGCGCAGCGTCCACCACCCCGCCATGTCCAACACCGACTTCCTTGGCCGCGCGATCGAAGCGGTCAAGAAGGCAATCGAGCAGGACACGGCCGGCGACTACGACAAAGCCTATCAACAATACTACCAAGCGCTGGAACTGTTCATGCTCGCGCTGAAATGGGAGAAGAACCCCAAGTCAAAGGACATGATCCGGCAGAAGGCCGGCGAGTACATGGAGCGAGCGGAGAAACTCAAGAACCACCTGGCAGAGAACGATGGAAAGCGTAAACCGGCGGCGATGGGGTCGAATGGGGCTGTGGGGTCAAATGGTGGAGGAAAGGGCAAAGAGGATGAAGGCGAGGATCAAGATCCGGAGAGCAAGAAGTTAAGAGGAGCGTTGGCGGGTGCAATTTTGACGGATAAGCCGAATATCAAGTGGGAGGATGTTGCGGGTTTGGAGCAGGCGAAAGAGGCGTTGAAGGAGGCTGTCATTCTACCGATCAAATTTCCACATCTGTTTACAGGGAAGAGGCAGCCTTGGAAGGGCATCCTGCTATATGGACCACCGGGAACAGGAAAGTCGTTTTTGGCAAAGGCGGTGGCTACAGAGGCGAACAGCACATTCTTCAGCGTGAGCTCATCAGATCTGGTGTCCAAGTGGATGGGTGAATCAGAGAGGTAAGGCAGATGTCTTCATGCTTGAGCTGTGAGCATCATACTAACGCGACCTACAGACTAGTCAAGCAACTCTTCAACCTCGCTCGCGAAAACAAGCCCTCAATCATCTTCATCGACGAGATCGACGCCCTCTGCGGTCCACGCGGCGAAGGCGAATCCGAAGCATCCCGACGCATCAAAACCGAACTTCTCGTACAAATGGACGGCGTAGGGCGCGATAGCAAAGGCGTCCTCATCCTCGGCGCAACCAACATTCCCTGGCAACTCGACGCGGCGATTCGAAGACGTTTCCAACGGAGAGTACACATCTCTCTACCCGATCAACCGGCAAGGATGAGGATGTTTGAGCTCGCGGTGGGAGATACGCCGTGTGAAATGTCGGCGGACGATTATAGGACGCTGGCAAAGTTGAGTGAGGGGTACTCGGGCAGTGATATTACGATTGCGGTACAGGATGCGCTGATGCAACCTGTGCGGAAGATTCAGACGGCGACACATTATAAGAAGGTTTGTTGATCCTTTGCCTCCAACACGTTTGGAACATAGTGCTTACAGAACTCGCAGGTCGACGTCGACGGCGTAGAGAAACTCACTCCCTGCTCACCCGGCGACGCTGGTGCTCTTGAGATGGACTGGACACAAATCGAAACAGATCAACTTCTCGAGCCCAGGTTAATGGTCAAGGACTTTGTCAAGGCGATCAAGAGTGCGCGGGCGTCTGTGAGTAGCGAGGATCTGGTGAGGAGTGCGGAGTGGACGAAGGAGTTTGGTAGTGAGGGTGCTTGATTGCGGGTGCTGTTGCTGGAGAACAGGGTATCAAGGTGGATCCTGCAGAGTCAGGTTGGTGAACAGGCGGCGTGGTAGGAGATGGGGAAAGGCACGACACGAGGGCGCAGAACGACCCAGGACCTGTTGATGACATATATTGAAGTAAAAGAGAGCATGGAACTTTATACTTACCATGAAACGAATGAAATGCATCACCATACGATGGAGCACGCATCTGTAATGCGTGCTGATTGACAGTTGATCTTGGATACAGTTGGCCTAGCTCCGCGAAGAAGTCATGCGGTCTGTCTCTCTGACGCGCCGGCTCCAAGAAGATGTCTCCTCCACTCACTCTCCTCGTGAACGGGGATCGTTCTCATCTGCCACTATCGCACTCAAATCCGTGTATCATACAGCTCTAACCCATCGGAGCTTCGGCGCAACATGAGCATATTCAACCCATCCTCGCCAGCCTACGCCGACGGCTGAGTGTCCACGTCCATCTTCTCTCCCACACCTGCCTCGCCATCTCCAATATCCTGCACCGTCACGTACTTGCTGATCTGCTCGCGTGTGATGATCTTCTCGTTCAAAATTGCCGTAGTACCACGCGGGAACTTGTAGTCTCGCATCTTCTTCTCACGCGTGTTGGGTGTGATGTAGTTCCTCAATAGCTCCGTCTTCTCCGGTGTGATGACACACACGTCCACGTTGCTACCACTGCCCAGATCGTTCCAGATACCGGCCTGAATTGCCTCTGAGCACAGCTTCACGGCATCCTCCCGGCTGAGATCTTGCTTCCATGATGTTTCGAAGACGGACATGGCAGCTAGTGATCCGGAACCCATGGTGACGTATGGGAGCTTGTCGGTGCTTCCGTGAGCGTGTACGGTGAAGAGATGGGAGCCGGTGGGATCGCAGCCGGCGACGACGAGGTATGCGCCGATGTGGCCTTGGTAGCGGAAGAGATGCTGCTTGAGCAGAGTCATGACTGTGACTACGCGTGGTTTGCGGCCAGTGGAGAGGGCGTGGAGTTCGAGGTTGGAGGAGATGATGGCGGTGGTAAATTCGGTATCGGCGGCGGTTCCTGCACCGGCACACCAGATCTGAGGTGAGATGTAATGGAGCTTCTCGCAGTTCTATCGAGGAAGCAGTATCAGTGAGTGTTCTTGTTGGATCATGCCTATATGGCTCCGTCGCACCTTGTCTGCTACGATGGGACCACTCGTCGCTCGCGTATCCGCGGCAATGACCACACCGCCATCATATAAGCATCCGACGATGGTCGTTCCGGTGGATGTGGCTTTGGGAAGAGGGACGCCCTGAGCGTGGAGCGCGAGGTTGCGGTTGTGGTTGCTGAAGTCGAAGCCCGGCATGGTGGTGGAGGCTGTGCTGGTGGTTGTGGTTCAATTTGATGAGAGTATCTGACAGATGGGGAGTCGAATCGTGATTTATCGAGAGGTCTTTCGTAGTGGAAGAGTCGTCGAAGGTTGATGGAGATGGAAGTTGTGAAGGTGATGCGGCCGCAGTCTGCCTGATGCATGTGCTTGCTCTGGAAGCTTGGAGCTGGAGAGCGGCCCCGTCCGTGCGCGATCGCCAACGCGTGAACTTCGCCAGCTTCTGGAAACAATTGTTCTGATTAAACCAACCTCTGTTAATACCGGGAAGACGATTTGGACATTTCAGCGCGCGAGAACGAATTCTCCGTCAACGGTACGGCCATCAACGACGACGATTCCGACACAAAGCCACCACGAATATCGATAGGATCAATCAAAAGAGCATCGCTGGTTGATGGAAACACCGCGGATATGAGTTGGGGATTCAGTCCTCCGCAGGCGCAGGGTGCGTTGGCGGGGCAGGCAGGGCAAGATCTGATGGAGGAAGAGACATCACAGTTGGCCATGCAAGACGTCGCGACAAATCCTGGAGACAGCCTGAAGCTCTTTGCGCAGCCGTGGCCAGCAGACAATCTGCCTGCTCCGACTGCTTCCCTCTTGGCCATTGCTTCGAAGCGGAGATTACTCGCTGCAGCTGGACCGGACAAGCTCATTCTGACAGGAACGACCACTATCAGATCGCAGTACATCCCTCGAAGGAAGACGAAAGATGCATCCAAAGGCATCATGCAAGACGAGTCGAAGCTCAAGGACTTCAAGGCCGAGGTGGAGATCACAGTACCACGTCTGTCGCATGTCGCCTTCAGCTCGGACGAGAGCTGTCTCATTATCGTCGCCGAGCAGGGAGGTGGTCTGGCATGCTACGATGTGAACGCCCTTACAGACGGTGGGAAAGAGCCGGCGTTCCAAATCGGCACCTTAGGCAGCAGCGTGCGACAGCTTCTTCCAAATCCGAATCCACAGGCAGACTTCACACGCATGTGCGCAATCGTGCTGCAGGACGGGCGGCTACTGTTGGCAGATTTGCGGACGCAGTCCTTGGTCAAGGGCTCAAGCGGCAGCGAGGTCTTCCATCAGAATGTCAAGTCGGCATCCTGGTCCAAGCTTGGTAAACAGATCATTGCCGGTCTTGAGGACAGCAGCTGCGTACAGGTCGACAACCAAGGCAACATCAAGGATCAAATCCCACAGCCGCCGCAGCTCGCCTCTATCAAGCAGAATGGCGAGGACAACCTCTACGCTCCCGGTCTCCAATTTCCGGTCACCTCAGTCTACTGGCTCGAAACTCACAAGTTCCTGCTCATCTACACACCCCAAATCGAGCAGCCGGAGGATCCTATGCCCAATCACAACTCCCTCTACTTCATGGCGTCACGCGAAAAGGGCACTCCATTCACATTTCGCAAGTTCGACTCAGATCCTTGCCCATCCGGCTTCGATGTCAAACGATTGTCGGCTAGCCACTACATTCAAAGACTCAACGAATGGCAGCCAGGTCTGGTCGATATGCTGATTGTAGCGTCGTCCATTTCCGCCGATGTGGGCATTGTGGCACAGTTCCAGGATCATGATCCCGTGTGCGCAATTTTGGACGAGAATCGAAAAGCGTCACTGCCCACCAGCTATGCGAGTGAGGGTGATGATACGTCGCCCATCGGTATGGCTCTGGATTTTAGCGCTGTCGAACTCACCCCACGGCCTATCCCGGAGGAGAGCGACACCATCGAGAACTCACCGTTCCCGCTTCCAGCCTTGTGCATGTTGAACACTGACGGTGTGCTGCAAATGTGGTGGGTCATTTACACACAGTCCGTGAAGCAGACACCTGCGGGAGGACCATTTCCGTTCGGCAGCATGGTCCAGAAACAGCCTCCGTATGCGAAGTATACGCACTACGCGCAGGCGATTGCCGTCGATACCGGAAACCCATTCGATAATCAGGCGGACCCGGCTGAACAGTCCAACAAGGCCGAAGTTGACAGGATGCTCGCTTCTCAATCGCCTTTCTCGGAAGACATCACTTCAGCATACAGGTCGAGTGGAGGAGCGAACGCGAGCGGTGGCGGAGGTCTTGAAAGGGCTGCTGCCACTAATGGAGGATCGGCCTTTGGGGCGATGTCTCTTGGTCGTCCTTCTTCCACGACTCCTTCTGCAACGCCGTCTGTATTCGGTGGCGGCCCTGGCGGTAGCGCTACTCCTGCTCCAGCAAGCAATTCTGCCTTCGGTGGCGCTTCTGCTCTTGGATCCAAGGCGAGCCCATGGAGCGCATCTACTGGCGGTTCAGCAGCGTCGCCGTTTGGTCAGCCTTCAAAGCCAGCATTCGGACAGTCTTCATTTGGTCAACAACCTGCAAAGCCTGCTTTTGGACAGTCCTCAAATCTAGGGATCGGCCAAGCTCTTAGACCTGCATTTGGGCAGCTCTCGACACCTGCGTTCGGCCAGCCTTCCGCACCAGCAGCTTCGCCGTTCTCTCAACCTTCCAAACCCGCCACACCCGCGACCGAGCAATCGACGAACACTGCCTCGCCGTTCGGTCAGACGCCTGCATTCGGGAAGCCATCATTTGGTCAGCCTTCTGCCTTTGGTCAAGCCTCCCCGATGGCCGGCGGAAGTGGTTTTGGTCAAGTCGGCCAAGTCGGCGCAGCGAAACCCAACCCGTCTATCTGGGGCTCAGGTGCGCCGAAAACGAGTGAAGCGTCACCATTTACTGCGTTCGCATCGAAAGGCGATACAAAGCAAGCGTCAGGATTCGCCAGCTTCGCCAACCAGAACAGCTCCTTTGCATCGGCAGGGAATTCATCAACGCCAGGCAATGCTTTTGCCGGCGCAGGAAAATCTATGGGCAGCTTCTCTGGCATCGGACAGGGCCAGGGAGGTCAGCTTGGATCTTTTGGAAAGCCTTCCATGCCGACGGATCAGTCCATGGGATCTACGGCCACAATCGGCTCGACTTCTTCTGGCTGGACCATGACTGGAGGCTCAGGTTCGTCAGGTCTGTCACGTGAAGCGACGATGAAGGATGAAGATGCAGCCAAAAGGGGGCTTTCGGGACTGAGTGGATTTACTCTTGGGTCTGGCTTCAAGGGCGACGGAACTGCCAAGGACGATCTTCCCAATCCAGCGAATCCAGGAGCGGGTATGTTTGGCAATATTCTTGGAGATATCGAGACCAAGAAGTCTTCAGCGCCCACGGTCAAGCCCGAGCCCGGCACTGAGCCCGAATTGCAGCTGAAAGATATTCCGGAAGCACCACCACGAAGCCAAACAAGCAAGATCGCCGAGGACGCGCCTCTGCCGCCTGATCCTTCGACCTACAAGGCTCCTCCTATCCCGGACGACCTTCCCTTACCTCCCGATCCCTCAACATACAAAGCCCCTCTTGACGCCCCACTACCACCTGACTTTACTGCGCCGAAGTCGCAGAAACCAGCCGACGATGATGTTCCAATCGCTGGGAGCCCACCAGTTGACGTCACCAACAGTGAGACGTTCTCAGCTGGCGCAGGCCCTTCAGATGACGAGAGCGGTTTCTTGACTGAGGATGAAGACGGCGATGATGGTGAAGAGGGTGATGATGATGAAGATGGTGAAGCTGGAGACGAGGGCGACGAGGGCGACGATGATTCGAGCTCCGAGGATCCAGAATTTGACGACGACGACGACACACGAGAACCTTATAAGCCACAGGACCCAGGCGCACTTGCAAACTTCATGAATCGCATCACACCTCCGACAAAGAAGTCTGCGGCGGCAGACAAACCACAGATAAGCTACACTCCGTTTGGAATGCCAATATCCAAGGGACCCGTCTTCCCTCCTCCTGCCAACAGGCCCATCCTCAGTCCTCGCTCACCCAGCCCTCAACGCGCGGTTACCAGCCCAGTCGCGAGACAGGACCCACGTCACCAGCCGCTGCCACAGCAAATCAAGACGACTTCTGTGCCGCCTGCGAAGCCGATCGAGAAGAAGCCAGCAGAGCCCACAAAACCAGCCGAGCCAACAGCTGGCGAACTTGAAGATGCTGCCGCCGATAGAGTCAAGCAGACTTTGGAGGCTCCAATCGAGCCATCTAAAGATCTGCCAGTTTTCTACACTCATCAGGATTACGCCGGCACTGTCGACAAGCCAGGCATCGGCGGCCAGATCGAGATTGTCTATCGTGACATCAATTCCATGATCGACGTTGTCGGTCTCAACGCTCGCGCTTTGGCTACGTTTATCGAGGGCCATGCTCAGCTCCGCGAATCTGGCTCACGATCCCGTGAAGATCTGGATGCAGTGGACGCCTGGTGTCTGGGTGATCTCTCCGACTTAGGCAATGTTGTGGACGGCATCGCACAACAGTTGGAGCACGGCAAGCTGGAGCACGTCGTATCTGTCTTGAACACTCTTTCAGAAGAACAACGATCCATGCTCCAGCTCAAGTCGAAGACTGTAGACATTCGCAAGCATGTGGTAACCCACACCGACCCAGAACGCATCGCCGCGCAAGAATCCGCAGCTCTATCTGCCGAGACTCAAGCACAACAATCCGAGCTCCGTCAAGGCGTGCAGCGAGTGCAGAAACTCCTCAGCGAACTGGAAGAGAAAATCTCACTCCTCCGTGCCGACCTTGCTTCAGCCCGGCGAAGCAACAACTCTTCGCAACAGGCTCCTGTTCCCACTGTTGAGGCCGTGACCAACACCATCCTTAAGATGACCGCCATGGTCGAGCAGAAGAGCGGCGACATTGATCTTCTCGAATCCCGCATCAAGAGCCTGCCTAACGGTATCGAGAGCCTACGGCTCAGTGACGACTACGAAGACGATCTTGCCTCTGGACTGGGAGGCAGCAAGCTCCTGACCGGTAGCCCTTCGCGCACTCCACAACGTCCTCGCATGGCTGCCAATGGCGACGCTCTCGGTATGAGCGCCATGTTCGCCACGTCTGCGCTGCGGAACTCGCGCTTCTCCACGCCGCCGGGCGCTGTCAATCGTCGCTCCGTGGCCTTCTCGCCTTCAGCTAGTGCGTTCGGGATGAGTACTGGATCCGCGAGCGGGAGTGCGAGGAAGAAGATGGCGGACGTCACGGTTGAGGAGGTCGAGGCGTTCCAGGCGAGGAAGGGTAGGAGGAAGGATGTGTTGGGCAAGCTAAAGGGGAGGATTGAGAGGAGTGGAGCTAGAGTAGTGCGGGTTGATGAGAGACCTTGAGGTTAAAAGTGTCGATGGATTGGATTGTGGTATGATAGAGACGACTTGTAGTATTGAATCATGTACGATGCATCGTCCTCGATGGCTTCACTCGTCTGACCTCCAGAATCACGAGTTGTTTGCAATCGTCGGCGTCTCGTTGGAATTACCGCTGAATAGCATGGTTCGGCCAACGACATCAAAGCATTGCCAAGACTTTCACATGCCAAAACTCGAAGGTCAATGGTCTTGACGATACTTGATTTTGGGGACTGCGGAAAGGGACCGGCTTAGAGGAAATTTGTTCATCGTCTCCGAGATAGACTGAGTTTCTGGTGGCATGGGTCAGATATGCTTACCATGACTGCTGTGACGATGCCCGGGATGCTCAGAGTGGGACGGATCTGTGACGAACGCCAGGCACAGAACCATGCGAATTGAGAACACAACAGAGATAGTATATCACAACCGATATGGCCCAGACACTTGGAAGAAAACATAGCACTGGCTGAGGCGTCAATAAAGTGACGAAGACTCACGACAAACCCCCTCCACTGCCCGGCCGCCAAGCCGAGGAAGTGATGGGAGCCCAACGCACAGCTCCGCCGCAAAAGCGACCTATGAACGAAAGACCATGTAAACAAACGAAGGACTATGTGTAAAACGAAAGACTTGTCGCAACGAGAACAGCCAAAGCTGAACCTCTCCAGCATATTTTTTGCCTCCACTGATTTCTGGACCCGCAAGTCCGTGCCTGCTTTTTTCCCGATTTTTTTGGTGTGTCATGCGATGCCCTTTGGACGTCTCGTCCGGGCTCCGCGATGACCGCTCTGGATTTTCTGGCTATTCCATGCTCCATGTGGTCTTGGATTTTTGAGCTGTTCCGTGCTCCTGGTGTCGGTCTGGATTATCTGGCTATTCCGTGCCCCTGATGGATGTTCCAGCTGTCCCGTGCTCCTGGTGTCGGTCTTGGATGTTTTAGCTGAGTCCCGTGCTTCTGAGAACGTGAGCTTCGTCTCTGCTTGATGGTAAAGGCTGTCCATGCCCCTGGTGTCGGTCTTTGGATATTTGAGCTTTGTTCCCGTGCTTTCTGGGATCGTGAGCTTCCTCCCTGCTGGATTTTAAAGCTCTTCCTGCTGGATGATAATGCTGTCCCTGCGATGGATTTTCAAGGCTTTCCCGTGCCCCTGGTGTCGGTCTTGGATGTTTGAGCTTCGTCCCGTGCTTTCTGAGAACGTGAGCTTCGTCTCTGCTTGATGTTAAAGGCTGTCCATGCCCCTGGTGTCGGTCTGTGGATGTTTGAGCTTCGTTCCCGTGCTTTCTGAGATCGTGAGCTTCGTCTCTGCTGGATGATATCGCTTCCCTGCGTTGGATGTTTGAGCTTTCCCGTGCCCGATCAACCCCTGATCGTCCCCTGACTCCTGCCACGCCGCCAACTGCCAGCGCTTCCAAGTCTCTACCCCCAGATCCAGATCGGCCAACCCATACCACAGTCCAACCCAAGGTCCACCGACAGGATCCTCGATGAAGGCACTGTTCTGGGATTCTACCTTCTTGCAGGAAATGTTCTCCGATGAGATGACGGCCAGTTCTCCGGCGTCCAGGCCAAACCCGGAACGTACCAGAGATCGCCCCTCTCCTCCAACCCGGCATCAACCCCCTCCACAGAGAGATCCCAGTCTCTGCACCCTCCCGGCAACTGCATACCCCAGCCTCCCATCTCCTTGATGGAAGTACTGGTCTGCGCTGATGGTTCCAAACTTGGCGGCTCGAACACGAGAAAAGTATTCATGCGTGTTCCAGTAACATTGGCGAACATCTGGGTCATGCCTTCCGAATGAGGAACATAGTTCCTCGTCCGTTCAAGGCTTTTCACCCGGTCAATTCCCATGACTCCGAATGGGCGTCCATCTTCCCGGTCGAGCGGAGGCTCGTCGTGCTGTGGTGGATACTGTGAATTGGTCAGGACGAGTTCAACACGGTGGTGTGAGGCAAACTCACGTCGCTGCTGAGCAGTACGATCCCTTCATCGATCTCGTCGATCGCGTTGACGGAATTCTACCCCGTGGCAGCATCGTTCGAGACGACTGGTGAGAAAGAAGAACCAGCCGCAGCCACCGCGTCCGGGGCCTTGGCTAGGTGGTGTCGGCACCTCCTTCCCATTTCCGGCGATGCCAGAGTGAGAACGGCTAACATGCGTTGTCAGCTTGTTGTCTCGAAGATGAAGTGCGGTTCTGTTGGTATGTATCGGAGATGCTTACTACGGACTACCGTGCGAAGTGTGGTGTGAGCCAGGCTCAGCGCCACTGCGTGGTGTTAGTGCATGTGTCTCACGACAAGAGTGGAGCTTGAGGTGAGGGCGGTTTACCGATCGCGAGAGAGCGGAGGATGAATGGCATGATCTGGGAATCTTGTCAGTATTGTTTCATAGTCATCGCCTTGTGTCATGTGTATGGAGGCGAAACTGTGGGCAGAGAGGGCATTGACAGAGGAGAAGCCTTCGTCCTGCTGGAGTCACGTGTTTTGCAGATGGCGACCGCGAGGAGAGCCAATGTCTCACAGTGTGGCGATCGTGAGTATGAAATGCACACGCGGAAAGAGAGAGGCAGCGCGCGTGATCTTGTGTGGTGACTTCCCAGCGCGTGAACACTGCCGTCGGGGTGTGCTTGTGGTGGAAGGGACAGGTGAGCGTAAAGCAGATTGCGACGGCGACGACAACATCGCGTGAAGCAAGTGAGACGAGCAGGCGAGACTTACGAGATGTGAGGTGGTGGTTGGGAGGGAAGAACTCTCAAAAATTTGGCAGGTTGAGAGCGGTACGGCCGGCGATGGGAATGCAGGACGGTATGAGAGAGGAGAGAAGGAAGGATGGAGAGTAAACAAACAAGATAAACAACTCACACGAGAGCGTCTATCACGCAATGGGAAAGGCGTCGAATGGGTGGCAAGCTATGTTGTATGTATACGACCCTAACGCGAGTGGGAAAGGGGCAGAAGGGATGGGCCGACGCGACGATATCCACTTCAGCAGGTGAGCGTACAACACGAGTGGAAGGGAATCTACGTCTTTGACTGAGCTGATCTCTCTCCGCTCCGCTCTTGAAGAACTCAGCTGTTGGGCTCGCAGTTGTATTCATCATGTATTCCGCTCGTTGCGAGCCTGACCGCTCCAAGTCTCAGCTCAGTCGCAATTTGACGTCCACTCCTCGCAGCAAGATCTCGAATGGCGCTGCGACCGCACTCTATTCACCACTTCCTGTGATAGTACGGCTCAAATTCGTTCCTTGCTCACGGTCGCCTCCTGCCACAGGCAATCCCCCTTTTCTGAGCATAGAGCAACCCGCGAAGTTTTGAGTCCTATCGTCGGCTACATTCCCAAACTGCGAATCGTATTCAATACCTCACACATCAAGTATCCATAGAAGCACAAAATCATACTTGTGCTCATGTTTATACCGACGTGAGATCTGTAGCCTCGAGCGACAAGCAACATCCTTCCTCTTTGGGACAAGTTCAGACTCCACAGCCAATTATCGGCAGGCTTTTCAGCCACCCAATCACATGAACCGTGCTAGTCTTTTGCGGAGAGCAATGGGGATCTCGCTGATCGACATTGTCAGTTGGTCAATCAATGGCTGTGGTGAAGGAGCGCGGCTGAGTATTACTACTGTGAGAAGCGTTGCAGCGCTATTGATTGGGAATGTGCTTTCAATATCTGACTACAGCGAAGGACCAAGTACGGCCCATTACCCCTTGAGCTTTGATCGCTTGCTTCTTCAAGCCCGGATGGCGTGCAAATTGTAAAGGCGCTGGCTGAATGAACGCCTGCATAGCTCGCGACCGCCGAGTCGTCTCTCCCCGCCATGTTGGCCAATCCGCATAGAATTCGTCTCAACCGTTGCGACTGCTATTCCAAACATCGAAGCCTCAGAGAACCTGACCACTGCAAAAGAACCAGCACTCCATGTTCCGAGAAATACTCTCGCTGTCCTGCTTCCAATCGTCGGTACGACAGCGAGGAAAGGTATGAGGTGGCTGTTGCTGATCGTTCTCGCTGGTCCAGTGATACTGCAACCGTTCAGTCGCCGCGTGAAGCTCATCGAAATCCCAGCGATGCTCCAGAAACACAGGCGAAGTGCCCTTGTTGTAGGCAGGCGCAATCTTCAACATGTACGGATAATTCATGTCCTTGTTGGCCAGGACCGTCATGTGAATCGGAGCCTGCATTTTCTGTACCGAGTCCTTGGTCATCAGCACGCCCGCCGCGTCCCAGGTCGAGACATTGAATGTGGTAGGTGGCAATGTCGGTATAAAGGCGTTGTTGGGCCTGGATGATTCTTCCATGGTCCCGTCGGTGGACTCGAATAGTTTCAGCCTGCAGATACCCTTTGTCCATGGCTGTCTACCCGTGTCTGGAAATTCTGCAGGGACAGATGTTTCTTGTGGATCCTTCGGATTACACATGACTGTTGCTCCTCCCTGATCTCCACGTGTCGAGTAAGCCCCACGAACTTGACCGTCGTTGCAGGTACAGTACTCGACAAGCGATGCCGACGCAGCTGTTGTTGCAGTGTACTGACATGTCAGTGACGCTGTCGGGGTAGCCATGGTCGTCAACCTGAGTCCTCTAGAGGTGGTAGACGTCGCTCGAGCGGTCGATGTTGTCATGTCGCCGAACCACACACAAGAGCCTCTTGATGTAGTGGTGTCAGCTCGAGGATTGAGTGCTCGCTTGTCGGAGTCAGATCCATCCTCAGACCCCGACTCAGAATCCTCATCGTCATCCGACGGTGGTTCAAAGACAATCTGATTAGGCATAGCATCCCACTTGTCTTCGAACAGTGGAGTCTTTTCGTCCGGATTGCCATATACCCAGAGTCTGAGGTGTGCTTGCTGCTTCTCACAGGCCGGAGCGGGGTTTGTGGAGCTGCCGGGCTGACCTCCTGCCGGAGCGGGATCCGGAGGTTTGTTGGCGCGTGGAGTGTACTGAATGAAAGCTCTACCCTTGCCGGCTGCCAACTTTGCGTCGCGGAGGGCGGGATCCGTTGCGCCGTGGCTATCGTCATAGGTGGCCACTTTGACATTGTTATAGGTCCCATCTAAGGCCGTCCACAGCCTTTTAATCTCGGCCGGGTACTTCACACTATCGAAGGGCGACTTTGGAGTTTCCAGCTTTGCGCCTGCCTTGGCTGGGGTGACGATGAATACAGTGACCTTGTTGGTGGTTTGCCCGTACTTCATGCTGTCAAAGAAGCTGGCGTCCGGATCTCCAGCAGTGAACTGGTTGAGGCCAGGGAAATACTTAGTACCATCACCAGTGAAAATCTGGAAAAGAAGTATCAGTGATGAACGCCGTCGTTATTGTGATTACAGGGAGTCTGTGAGCGGCGATTCTTACCCCGATCTGAGCCTGTTCCATCCAAGTTGTCAAATCAGCTTCGGTGCCTTTGCCACTGGAGAAAGTTGGAACCTCCCAAATATGAGACATCCATGCTCCTCGCCGCGAGACTGCGATGACGGAAGTGCAGCCATAGAGACCTCTGATTCCCACATTGAACTGCTCGTCCTGAAAAGGGCGTGCAATGGACGTCGAACCAATGCGATGAGTGACGTCGTTGTCGGGAAACGACTTATCGGACTCTTTGACCACGAAGTCGGGATAGTTATCGTAGTCGTCGACCTCATCCAGAGGGCCGGAAATGACCTCCTTGTCCGGGTCGAAGGGTGGATCCGGTGCCTTCACTTGAACAAGATCTCCCAAATCAACGGCCGAGTCCTTCCTCCCGAATCCAGGATCAGCCGCGCCGGTCTCCATTGGCGAACAAGTCTCACAGATGGACTGTGCCATACGCTTTTCGTTCGCCTGACAAGCTGCACCTCCACATCCACCACTTGCGTCGCAGTAAGCAGTGATGGTACTAGCCACAGTCGTCGAAGAAGTGACATCAACCACATCGCAGCCAGTGATTGTAGCCGTCGATCTCGCTCGGCAGATCTGGCCGCTCGCCTTTCCTGCCATAGGCGTGCAAGTCGCAAGGACGCTCTCAGCTGTATGCGGAACACAGCTCGACGATGCGACTGGCTCATCTTGACGGACGGCGAGACTGGGCGTGATCGCTGATGTTGGGGAGATGGAGGCGAATGTGTGTCTTGGATGAAACGTTGGCATATGCTTCGATGGGAGCATGAGGCTTTCTTCTTCGATCTCGGAGTGTGCGGCGCGGCCGTGGTGGGTCTGGATCCGGGAAGAGGTCGAGAAGGTGGTGAGGTAGGATTCATGGCCAGCTGCTGTGGAATTGAGAGTTTCGTTGCCGGTGTGATGTTGGTCCGCCACTTCGGTCTGTGGAAGCCCAGTCCTCGCCGCATGGCTGGCGACGGATAGCAGAGCTATGCAGAGGCGCCGGAGTGTCGCCATAGTGGTGTTGACGAAGCCTGAAGTCTTGGGTTGCTGGTTCGCTTGGTGATGGAAGGCCCTCCAAGATGTTGTTGTAGGTGCTTGAATCGCCACGCTCAGAGCAGCATATATGTGATCGGAGGCATTGACTTGTCTTTGCGTCTGAAGATGTCGACGTTCATGTCACAGCCTTCGAGCACGTTGCTGCGATGTTCGAGCCAATCCACCTGTCCGCGCTTCTGACAGAAGGCAGTATGATGTTCACACTCCGCTTGACATGTGCAATCACATGTCAGCTGAAATTGATGGTCTTTTCGAAGTCTCGGTCCACCTCATCACCCGCTCTCCCACACCTCCCTCCTCGTCCTCCCTCTACCAAACTCTCCCCAGTCCTTCACTTTCGCCTACGCCACCGCCGGCGCCGCTGTACTCTCAACCTCCACATGCACGGTCTTCAGCACCCCGCCGAATGTCATCGCGGCCTCCAAGTCCTGGCTGTCAACCGGACTGTACTGGCGCGAGCCACGACCGCCTTGCACCGAGATTGAGATTAAATCATCCTCGTCGTATTGACATCTTGGACGGGTGCGGAAGTCGTCCTTTTCTCTCGATCTCTCGCGGGCTTTGAGTTTCGTGATGAGAGGAGGCAGAGCGAGCGTGAAGGCTCGCGGACCGACCGTGGGGTGCAGACTGAGAATGGAGGAGTTGCGGTGAAGGTGCAGGACGCTGCCGCCGATCGTGTGCACGGAAGAGAGAGGGTCCTGAGTTTGGTCGTTGGGCGCACGGAAGAGGCCGCAGCAAGTGCGCAACTTTTGCGGTACGAGTGATAGAATTGATCGCAGGAAGGGAAGGCAGGAGGTCATGATCTGCGATTGGTCAGCATGAGGCAGTACAGCAGGGCTGAGCGTGGCTTCGAGCGAATAAGATATCGACGTACACCAATGTTGAGTTCCAAGGTCCCTCGTACAACGAAGTGGGTGGTGTTCCCATCACCATACACAATGCGATTGATTTGGGTGGCACGCATGATTGTCAGAACAGTAGTGAGCAGGCCAAGTGAAAAGGTGACTGTGAGTCCGATTTTGACAGTCCGGTCCAATTTCAAGCGCTGTATGAGAGGCACTGGAAGGAGGAATATGATAATGTCGAGGGATATGACCGTGGCGCTGACAGTGTAGTTGATTGCGGCATACGGCAGACAGGAACCTTCAACGCTGGCATCGAAAATGCGGGAAAGCTGTGACGATGTCAGGCCCATGACGAGTAAGCGAGGAAAGATGGACAGCGACTTACCGGTCTGCACGGGAAAAGATATATGATGACGAAGATGGTGTGAATGAGCGAGGACAGCGTCGCAACGCCAACGATGAAGATCCGGTGCCGGGAGCCCAGAATGCCCTTCACGAGGCGAAGATAGCCGATGCAAAGGGCCAGCTTGAAGCCTGCCAGACCCCAGAGGTAGAGTGGCCAAGCGACATAGTTGGCGACGAGATATGGTTTCTGGTGCTCCGAGTCTGTTGTGTGCTGCTCAAGACCGAGTCTTGCTTCTGTGTGGTATCAGTATGTGTTTGCAAAGGGTGACAACAGCAGAGAACTCACGGATGATAGATGCTGTCACAAAACCAAGACTCAGGATCTGCATCCTCCGTGGTCAGTCAAACATGCACAGTGACACAGCCAATCTTCGTCTTGTCAAAGCTGGTCTGAACGTCCCGCTGATTGACGACTGCGCCATACTCCGCTCCACCGCTACCACCAGAAACGTACCATCGTCCCCAAAGTCACCCAGTCCTCAATCATGAGCCCTTTCCTCCTCACCCAGAACCTCAGGCCAACGGCCAACAGTGCAACGCCCGTGAACGCGAGGATCGTAGCCACTACAGAGCGCCATTGGGCTTCACTTGTGACCTCCGGGGAGGAATGTGGGACCCATGGCATGGTTGACGCTGTCCTGGAACTGTCCTAGATGTGTTGCAACGGCCGGCCAGAGGTCGTCTGGTCATTCGGACTCTCTGCGAGCTGGAATTACTCTGCAGATGTCGACGGCATGGCAATCCTCCTCAAACCTCACCAAAAAGCGCGCATCAAAACAGTGAAAAGGAAACACGAGACTTGGAAAATATCAGAAGAGTGAGAAGAAGAGAAGAAAACGCACGACCATACTCGCAATGCCGGAAAAAAAGAGTAAACTACCTCACAAATCAATGGTCCATAGTCTCATCCTGACAGAGGTTCACGAGTCGAACTACTCGGGATCCTGTCGTTCCTCGTCTGCCGCTGACAAAATCCGGGCGGTAGGGCTATAGAACAGTCGTGCTAAGGCCATTTTTGGCGCGAAATAGAGAATTTTGGGGCCGTGTCCCGTATGGGCGCATGCAAGATTTTAAGTCATGTGGATGGCGCGAAGAGATGAAACGGTTTCAAGAATGAAGCTTGCTGTGGTGGCTTGGTGGTCTGTTCTTGAGGACTCCTCCTCGTGGGGGTAAAGGCATGATCGTGGTCATGCTGATGTCAGTAGCTGCTATCGTTGAAGCTGACGGCGGCGCCTGTGCTGTGAAGATGTTGAGGATGGTGTTGTTGTGGAAAGATGCCCTGAAAGAAACCTTCAAGTCATGCGAAATTACCCTGCGCTATACGTCCCGCCAATACTGGTTCCGGCAAATCTACGGCAGGACATCAGAGTCGACGACGGCACTCACCCTACCATGGACGACGACGACATGTCTTCGCAGATGTAGAATTAAAAATCAACGTTCGATTGCTTACAGGACATGCAGAGTACAAGAACTCCAACGACGCCAAAAACGTCCACGAGCAATCTGTTGTATATACAAGTATGATACCAAAGACCATCGACCTCATCAGTCCTGTCGTGCTTCCTCCAAATCGCTGGTTCTTTCACGAAACCATCACATCCTCAGCCTTAGGGTTAGGGTTTGGGTACCAACCAACCCTAACAACCCCCCTCATCAAACCACCACCTCAAACCCTCTCCACCCATCCATCGCCCCTCTCACCTCCTTCTCATAATTATCAATCCCCCCAATATACGACATGTTTTCCTTCTTTTTGCCCGGAATATTACTCCCGTTCCACCAACTATCCGTAAACGGAAACAGCGTATGATCCAACATACCGTCCAAATGACTCTTCCACTCTTCCTCGGCACTCCTCTTCGCTTCAATCTTCGTCGCGCCCTCACTCTCCAATTTGACAATCATGTCCACAATCGACTCGACCTGCGCTTCGATAATCGTCGGTCCATTCGACAGCGCGGTGGGCGCTTGCGGGGAGTAGGCCATGAAGCAGTTGGGGAAGCCGGCCATGGTGAGGCCGAGATAAGTGCGCACGCCGGAGTTCCAGATGTCTTTGAGGTCGATACCGTCGGAGTTTTTGAGGCCCATGCGGGTGAGTGAGCCGGAGAAGGAGTCGAAGCCTGTGGCGAGGACGACGGCGTCGAAATTGTGGGACTGGCCATCGGCGGTGCGGAGGCCGGTGGGGGTGAATGTGTCGAGGGCGGCGGCGGAGAGGTCGTGGAGGTGCACGTTGGATTGGTTGAGGACTTCGTAGTAGTCTTGCTCGAGGGGGTTGCGTTTCGTGCCGAAGTAGTAGGGTGCCTGGGAGATGTTAGTAGGGGAGAAGGGAAAGATGTTGGTGGGGAGTGCGGTACCTTCTCAGGCGCCATGATTTTTTGCTTTTCTGGATCCGTCAACCTCTCGCAGACTCGCTTGCGCCAGTAGTCGTAAATGATCTTGTTCGACTCCGGGTTGATAGCGACGTCGTTGTATGTGCCCAGTTGGAACTGGAATCCACCAGCCTCCCAGGCGTCGTTGAACGACTGCTCCCTCTCCTTCACCGATACATCCTGCACACCAACGTCAAACGGCGCATTCGGGAATCCTGCGCGCGACTCTCTGCCAGCTTTGAAGAGTGCCTGCAAGAACGGCTTCAATTGCTTCTGCTCGGCCACGGTCATGTCGCGCTGCTTCATGGCGAGACAGTAACTTGGACGCCGAAGGAAGACCGTCAACTCGTCTGCTTCTTTGCCGATCTCTTGTGTGATCTGCACCGCTGTGGCACCCGCCCCGATCAGACCAACCTTCTTGCCCTTCGCGCTCCAGTTCTCTGGCCAAGCACCGGAGTGGTACACCTCACCCTTGTAGTCTTTCAAGCCAGGGAAGTCTGGGGTGTATGTCTGATGTAGAAGACCAGTGGCGAGCACGAGGTACTTCGCCTTTGCGGTGTGACCTTGCAGAGTCTTGACAGTCCACCTTTTGGACTTCTCATCCCAGGAGCAATCGTTCACACGGGCGTTGAAGTAGGTATCCTTGCGGAGGTCGAGGGTCTTGTCGATGTGGGCCATGTATCGGCGGAGTTCGCGGTGATCGGGAAAGCGTTCGGAAAAGTTCCATGTCTTGACGACTTCGGGAATGTTGAGCTGGTAGAATGGGGCTGAGATGATGAGTTAGTCGAGCTCTCTTTGCAGAGTCGAATGCCGGTTGGACTTACCTTCAGAATCAACACGAGCTCCGGGATATCTGGAACACATCAGTCGAGCTCGCCCACAACCCTCTCATCTGCCATACCTGTTCCAATACCACACCCCACCAAAGTCATCACCCGACTCGATGCACTTTACCGTCATGCCCTTTCTACGGAATCGATCAATGGCAGTGATGCCACTGAATCCAGCTCCAACCACGAGAACGTCGGACTCGATCAGCTCCGTGTTCTTCGCGGACCCAGCAGGAGCTGTGAATTCCTGCACTTTCGGAGCTTCGCCATCTGGTTTGACATGGCCCGCTACGGGAACTGCGCCGTCGAGGAAGTCGGCTGTGCCGTTTGTTGCCATGATGAAGGAGGATGGGGATGAGAGAAGGGATGCGGGAAACGAAAGTCGGTGGGAAAGAAAAAGGAACCCAAGAATTGTAATCAGCCTACCTGCAGGAGGATCCCCTCTATACCCGCCTTTGCCATCTCTGTGTACACGCGTGACATCTGCGTAGGACATAGCAACAAGACCCCGCCGGCGCAGTCGAGGCCTTGGTTACGGAACCCTATTGCCGAGGAGGTGGGGTAGATTGTGGAAAAGTACCGTATGGAGAAACTCGCTTTGGATTGCCTCGTAGCCGACGACTCGCACATGTCTGGTCCGATGTGGCAGGTGAAGCGGTGTGTTCTCGGCGAAGAGTAGTCCGGACGGGTACTGACGAAGCTCTGATTGAAGCCTAGGTTTTGAGGATGGTACAAGGTGGAGTTGTTGGTGGACATGTTGAGGAGATTGAAATGCAAACCGAAGTCCCATCGAATCGAGTGCACGGGAAGGTCAAGCGAATGCATGAGTAAGCTGCCGGGAAAAGGTTCTACCGGTGACCACGAAACCGATCAGGACCGCCCGCCGCCCGCCGCCCGCAAAAGCGATATCGCTCGGCGCTAAACCTAAAAGGGAAGTTTTCCGATCGAAAAGGATTGCACCTGCCTAATTAGGCATCAAAAAAACATACGTCTCTACACCCCTTCCCTCTTCCATTACGTAAGAGAGGTAGTCGCGCTGGGCTCGAACTAAGCGTTACTATAAGGGCTAGTAAACAGAGGAGTAACTATTATATACCACCTTACTAACACGCCGGAAGAGGGGGGTAGCCCCTTACTAAAAGGAGGGAAATAGTAATATTATATATAGCTAAAAGCGTTAAAACTAAAGGAGTTCTTCGCGCTCTAATTAGCTAAGCGTTTAATACCGGATTCGGTGTTTCTAGCTTCCGTACGAGTCGTTTACGCGAGTAACAGATCTACGGCGCCGTGCTAGGGACTACGCGCTTTCTACCCCTTCTTCTACTACCCCTTATACTACTATATACGACGTTATTCTCGGGGTATAACGAGTTATAGTTCCGCTTCTTCTTACGTATACGTCGTCCTATATCTTCCGGTACTAGCGTTATTATATCTACCGCAGAGGCGGCTAGAGGTAATAGCTTAACTATTGCCTCTTCGAATCCCTCCTTATCCTCGCTCTAAGGCTCTCGCTAGGTCGGCACCTCCTCGGAGGGTTGTTTCTACGGCTAAACAA
>JYJE01001865.1:446-91517 GCA_000983655.1 Zymoseptoria brevis
CACGGATTTTACGTACTTTTACGCCCGTCTCGTCCTCCTTAACGTATTAAAGATTCCTCTTAGCGACGTTTCTTACATTTTTACCTACTACCTTCAAATCTTCTACCTTCTATAAACATTATACTACTACTACTACTACTACCGAGAGGCTAGTAACTATTAGAGACAGGTAGTCTAATGTTCATATACTGCGAATAACTATACTGCTGCTAGTAAGGGCGTATCTATATCTATTAAATAGCTAACTATCTCTCTAGCTCGACCGGCTTCTTTAATATTACAACTATAATACTAGCCTTCTATTAATTACGACCGATATCCTCTAGCAACGCCGCCTTGTCCTTAAAGCTTAGATGCGGCATATATTCCTCTTCTATTATTACGCCGGTAAATAACTCTAGAGCGTCTTTCTTACGCGTTACTAAAGGAGCCGAAGTCTAACTAGCTCTTACCTTACTACTTCGTATCCAGCTATCGACCTTCTCGAGTAAGGGCTTTATTATACTAGATACTACCTCCTTCTATATTAATATAGCGGCGGCGTCGACCTTCCGATGGACTCGCTTATCCTTAGCCTTCTTTGCTATCGCCGCGGCCTTCTTCTTCTTATACGCCTTCTTAGCGCGTCTAGTAAGTACTATATTCCGCTCAGTCTCTAACAGCTCTTCTAGATCGATGCTATCCGAATCCTTATCCTCCGCATCTACCTCGTCTCCGCCCTCATCGCCGGTGTCGTTCACTAGATCCATAACCTCGTCCCCTCTAAGATTAGAAGTAGTAGTAGCCTTATCGCTAGTCGCTACGGTAAGGCCGATAAGCTCGTTAAGAAGGGCTCTATTAGTAGGCTCGTTCTCGATAAAAGGCGCATACTTAGGATAATTTAAGCGGTGCTTATCCTCGACATCGTCTGGAGCGCGAGGCGGCGATATACTATTCTATCTACTAATATAATTCAGGTATATTATCTAGAACTTCTAGCTCTTCTTAGTCTTCTACTACTTACTCTTATACGACGAGCCCTTTATATTAATCTTAAACCGTACACTAACTACGCGCGCGATTGCAGTATAATCCTTAATCCGGAAGTTCTTGCTAGGTATTATTCTCGATATAATATCCTTTAACTTATAGAGCTAGAAGGTTACCTACTCTAGAGTTATCTCTTTAATAGAAGGGTATTCCGGACTGCTATAGTCTTCCTCTTTAACCTTCTTAGGCTTCTTACTCTTAGTACTAGTAGCCGGCGGCTCGTTCGTAGCACGCTTCTTACTCTTAGCTAGAGTCTTCGGCGGTATAGTGTCGGCTGCTATAGTGTTCATACTACTATTAGAGCTAACACGATATATATACGCTAACACCGCGTTCACGCGCTAACTAATAGGAAGCCCTCGGATTATCGAATATATACTAGCAAAACCTTCATACGAGCACGGACGGTCGCTAAGTCCTCCTTACGACGAGGACCGCTCAAAAACATAGGATCCATCGTATACAACTGCCACATTAAGGAAGCCGATGCTAAGGGCTAGATACTGTGAATTGAACACACTATATCGCTGAAAATCACGGATCACCAACTAAACGCATAGAATCCACGACAGGATCCATGGATTCTTATTAAGAATCAGCCGGATACTGGCCAAGTAAACAGGGCCTCATCAGGTGGACTGGAAGGAATGGAATTCCCATATTGTCATCACAATTGGACGAATCGCGGCGCCGGAAACCACATCCAACTTCCACCGCCAATATGGTCTGAGTCTGATAGAGGCGATAGAGCATGCGCGAGACCCTTTCCTCTCCCACACCATATGAAAATCCAGATCCATTGAACCACTCCAAACAAGGCATGCACGTTCAATCTCATCAGGTATACATCCAGCCTTTGACGCTGAGATGTTGTGCTTCACGCCGCGTGGAGATGCCGGTTCCTTCGCCTTGCACATACTCGGGCAGAACCGCAGGAGGCATGATCCTGGCTCGTTCGCATGGAATGGAATAATTTTACGACCCCTGCGATTGATTGGGATGCGCTTGCTGTGGATGCTGGTCTCTCATCTCCAGAATGGTTCGACCAGCAACAATGAGTGAACGAGAGGAGAACCTTGCCGGCGCTTTCACGGTGATGACTATGCTCGACAGCACGCAGTCAAGCTGACGCCACCTTGCGTGCACGCTCATCAGTCGTACAACGTTCTATCCATGCCATCCACAAACTTCGGAGCAAACATCTTCAACATCGCCTCCATCCGGTCGATGAAGCATGTCCAAAGAAACTACAAACTTCAACAACGGCCAGAAACAGGGCGACCGACCCACCGCTAGCACCGCCGTTCAACCCGCTTCCACCATCCGACGCCCAGTTCTAGTCACGCCCAAGCCTGAACCAGACAAACCATACGGTAATTTCGGCTTCTCACTTCCTTGAGATCCAAGCGTCTACCTACACCACTGCCCAGTGCCCACTCCACAAAGGCTTTGGTCACATTTCAGTCATCATCAAGTCTGCTCACATCGCTTCATCCTTCCCTACCGCACGAGTCACAAAGTCGCAATGGGGCATTGTTCTTGAAGATCATTGCCACGTTGTCTGCACTCTGCAGGTACAAAAGGTGTCACACACTTGGTGTGCAGAACATTACCGCTTGCTCTCGACCCGAACGGTCAACCGCACGCGAAAACATACCCTACCTGCTGGTCGCTCGGTCGTGCGCGCGCGCGTGCGTGTACGTGTCTGGTGCGGTACTGAACTGTCGCTATGCATAGTCAGGTACCATCTCGATCTCTCGATCGCTCTCTCTCTCTCTCTCTCTCTCTCTCTCTCTCTTGCAGGAAAAAAGCGGTGGAGACTCGCCACGCGAGTTGAACCACGGTCATGATCATGCGTCAAGTACCTGGCAGACCTGCTGGGAAATTTGGGAGCATGTAGGAGGGACTTCATGTGTACCGCAGATACCTTACCCCCCCCCTCATCATTCGCCAACTCAGCCCAACTGTAGGAGAGCACCGTTGTGAGACTAGACTAGACTGCACGGTCAGGTACCATCTCGATCACTCTCGACCTCATTTCCACGCTGCACGCTGCTAAGTCGTGGATCTATGCCACGCGAGTCTCGACCACACTGACAAGCGCTGGAAACGTTGAAGCAAGGCGACAAAAGGAACGTGCAGGATGCCGAGTCTGATGTCGAACCACGCCTCGCCCCGCCCTCGTCCGCTCGTCCAAACGGCATCGGATCATGAAACCTCAACATAGCGTTGTCAGTAGCGTTTGAAACAATGCATAGTTGAACGTCGACGTATCGTCGTTGAGCAACGGCGGCTTCCAGCGTTGAAGTCCTTGAACCAGGGCCTGGCATTGCGTCTCACGTTGCAATTACTCGAAGATATGAAGACAGTGAAAGACGGGAAGCACAGACACCTCTTCTCATATCAACAACATTCATGATTTGTTTGTCCGGAATTTGCTCAAAGCTAAGAGTACAATGCACATCTCACGCTTCCCCATATCCGTCATCAGTCACAGTAAACGCCTGCTTTGTTTGGATCCTGGAAACCCAGCACACTTCATGCGTTGAAAGCCGTTGAACACATAACACAAAAAGAGCTCAACTTTTCTTTGCTACTCCATCCTCATGACGAAGCAGCAATCTAGTCGACCTCCTCCATGGCGCTCTCGCCAGCCGCCTCAGCGGGTGCGGCGTCGGCCGCAGCAGCCTCCGCCTCGGTCTCGACGTCCTCGTCGACGTTGAGGCCGAGGGAGACGAGCTTGTGGATGCGCTCGGCGTAGTCGGCGGGCTCCTCGATGGTGAACCCAGAGACGAGGAGGGAGGTCTCGTAGAGGAGGGTGGTGATGCTCTTGACAGTGCGGTCCGTCTCACCATCAGCCTCGACCTTCTTCTTCAACTCCTTGATGATCGGGCTCTTCGGCGAAATCTCAAACGTCTTCTTGCTGGACATGTAGCTCGACATGGAAGTGTCGCGGAGGGCCTGGGCCTTCATGATACGCTCCATGTTGGCGGACCAGCCGAATTGACCGGTGCGGATGGCGCAAGGGGAGCCGACGAGCTTGTGGGAGACGACGACCTTCTCGACCTTGTCGCCGAGGACGTTCTTGAGCGACTTGGCGAGGGATTCAAACTCCTTCTCCTCGGCTTCGCGAGCCTTCTTCTCGTCCTCGGTCTCCTCGAGCTCGAAGTCCTTGGTGATGTCGACGAGCTTCTTGCCCTCAAACTCCTTGAGCTGGGTGAAGGCGTACTCATCGATGGGATCGGTGAGGAAGAGGACCTCGAAGCCCTTGTTCTTGAGGGCGTCAAGGAATGGCGACTTCTCGACGGCCTTGTCGGACTCGCCGGTGATGTAGTACATTTGCTTCTGGTGCTCGGGCATGCGGGTGATGTAGTCCTGGAGGGAGGTGGCCTCGTCGGAAGACTTGGTCGACTTGAAGCGGAGAAGCTTCGCGAGTGCCGGGCGGTTCTGAGCATCCTCGTGAATACCAAGCTTGATGTTCTTGCCGAAAGCGGTGTAGAACTTGTCAAAGTTCTCCTTGTCCTCAGCGATCTCCTGGAAGAGCTCGAGAGTCTTCTTGACAATATTCTTCTTGATGACCTTCATGATCTTGTTCTGCTGGAGGGTCTCACGGGAGAGGTTGAGTGGGAGATCCTCAGAGTCGACGACACCCTTGACGAATGACAACCACTCGGGAATGAGGTCGGTGGCATCGTCGGTGATGAAGACGCGGCGCACGTAGAGCTTGATGTTGTTCTTGGTCTTCTTGGTCTCAAAGAGATCGAACGGTGCGCGCTTGGGCACGAAGAGGATGGCGCGGAACTCGAGCTGACCCTCAACGGAGAAGTGCTTCACCGCGAGGTGGTCTTCCCAATCGTTGGAGAGCGACTTGTAGAACGAACCGTACTCCTCTGTTGAGATGTCTGCTGGGTTGCGTGTCCAGATTGGCTTCACCTTGTTGAGCTCCTCCTCCTCGACTTTGCTCTCCTTGACCTTCTTGGTCTTGGGCTTCTTCTCTTCCTCGTCATCGTCGACCTCCTCGACCTTGGGCTTGTTGTCCTCATCATCCTTCTTCTCCTCGGCGTCCTCATCAGGCACCTCAGTCTCGGTCTCCTTCGTCACGTGAAGGTAGATGGGGTATGAGATGAACTCGGAGTGCTTCTTGACGACCTCCTTGACCTTGGCCTCCTTGAGGTAGTCGGTCTGCTCGTCCTTGAGGTGGAGGATGATCTTGGTACCGCGACCGAGCTGCTCACCCTCGGTGTCTTGTGCGATGGTGAAGGTGCCGCCGGCGGACGACTCCCAGATGTACTGCTCGTCATCGTTGTGCTTGGAAACGACAGTCACGCGGTCGGCGACCAGGTATGCGGAGTAGAAACCGACACCGAACTGACCGATCATGGAAATGTCAGCGCCAGCGGTCAGCGCCTCCATGAACTGCTTCGTGCCGGAGCGGGCGATGGTTCCGAGGTTGTTGACGAGATCAGCCTTGGTCATGCCAATGCCGGTGTCGCGGAGGGTGAGGGTCTTGTTGGCCTCATCGGGGATGATGTCGATGCGGAGGTCTTTTGCAGAGTCGAGCTTGCTGGGGTCGCTGAGCGCCTCGTAGCGGATCTTGTCTAGCGCATCGGAAGAGTTGGAGATGAGTTCTCGCAGGAAGATCTCCTTGTTGGAGTAGACGGTGTTGATGATCAGCGACAGCAGCTGAGAGATCTCGGCCTGGAACTCGAAGGTCTCGCCCGACATGATGGCGGTGTGTGGGTGGAGGTGATGGAGTGAGGTGTGTTGATGGCAGTGATGCTTCTCTGAAGGTGTTTGTCAGTGGCAAGTTCTTGCGAGAGTGAAGATTTGCTCGGCCTTGATTGCTCCAGCAACAGGTGGCTGGCTGTGGAGGATATACTGACAGTGTGTGTGTGTGTGAAGTTCTTCCGGTGGTGGTGATGAGAGTGACCAGCAGGATGATGTTGCGGTCGGGTATCTGATGAGATGAGATGCGATGTGTTGTGTGTGTGTGTGTGTGTGTGTGTGTGTGTCGGTGTTTGGTATGCAGCAGGAGCAAAGTTGTGCCGGGTCGTGCCTGCCTTCCTTAAGATCTTTTTGGCGAGCTTCTAGCATCTTCGCCGCTGACCATTCGGGTTAGCGTCGGATGGAGCAGCAATGGCCCGAGCGTGAGGTTGGTGAAAGCCTGAGGCATCAATCATGTGAAGATGAAGATTGACAGGCTGACGCAGCTCAGCGATTGACAAACACAAGAAAATTCGCATGCACTATGTAGAGGCAAGTGTTTGACATCTTATACTCATATGTACAACCCCAAATTGCGGAGTCGAGACATCCCATCATTATCATCATTCTTCATGGAACTCCCACCCCAAAAGCCCTCCACAACTCCTCCCCGACCCTCCCTCCTCAAAAGCAAATCCCCATGGGCACCTCATCCAATCTCCTCGTCCTTACCAAGATCTCCATTCTCTTCCCATCCTCATTCGCACTCCTCACTCCCTCGCTCATCGCCACCAGCTTCCCCTGCTCCTCCTTCTTTTCTCCCGCTTCACCAATACTCAATGTCAAATGCAGTCCTCCTTCCTCCACCGGCGTGATGACATCCTCATCCTCACCCCCAAGTGTCGTGCTCGATCCCAATCCTTCACTTGATGCGGTTCCCTCCTGCGATCTGCTACTCGCTGCGGAAGTCTGGGACATCGACCTAGACAGCTCCACCGCACCGCTCGCTCCTCCCATCAAACCGAAACTATGCGCCTTGTAACTCGGCGGACTGAGCGTCCACTCCTCGTACGCCGCCTTCTTCGCATTGAAGCGCACCCGCCGGCCGGCGTAGATGGTCACCTCTGAAGCGCGGGGCGAGTCGGCGAGCAGCACGGGCATGCAGCGCTTGATGTAGCGTGCGATTTGCTGGGTCGAGCGGAGTTGGGGTGGGTGCCATTTTTGATTGGCGTCCAAATTAGTGGAGGGGGTTTCGTACATCATTTCGTCGGAAAAGGTGGATGAGGTCGTTGTGATGGTCGTTGAACGGGCTGCGGCAGGTCGAAGCGTTGGTGGAGCGAGTGTTGATGATGGAGCGGGGAGATCTTCGCGAATCATGGAGAGGTCGAAATCTTCATCCTCGATGATGGGAGTGGCGGGAGGTAGGATCGGTTCGAGAGATGGTGTGGGTGTCGACTCGGCTGCGAGACCTGGATACATTGTCCGGATGAGTCGTTCTTGTTCTGCGATCACGGCAGGATCGGTGAGGTCGTGGTCGGTGTTCGCAGCTTGCCGCTGTCTTCTCCTTCTTCTCGGCACTGTGCATGGCCGAGGAACACTGCGATCATCAATCGGTTGCGAAATGTCAATCGCAGCCCCAATCGTGTGGACAAGGGTGTAAATTGCCTCCTCCTCCGAATCAGCGATCAAAATCTGATCGATCTCGGCGCGCAGGCGGAGAACGCTCTGAGGAACTGCCTCGAAAAGATGAGGATCTTTTTGCCACGCTCTCCGTCGCGCAGCCGTCGGGATCAGCTTTGCGAATCGATTTTGCGGGACGAGAATATCATGCTCGACATCCGTCGCCAGACCGACCTCAGCGTGCTGCAGAGTGTATGACCAGAGCAATTGGCCTGCACGGCCGTCCCTCACCCGGTAGAAGTTGATCATCGTTCCGCGAATGATCATATACACCTCCCTCCAACCCGCTTCAGATGTCCGCGTGAACGTGTTGGTGATCTCGAAGTTGATCAGGACTTTCTTCTCGAACAACACGGAGCAAGAGTATCCTGGCAGTCTCTCTCTGGGCGCCCGCTGCAGGCTTGCTCGTGGCGCAACCTTCGAGGCGATAGCATACGATGGCGGCGCATCGTTGGACACCGTGCATGATGTTTGGTATGCATTGTAGTAGCTCGTCGGTCGTCGAGCATGCCGTGCTGGGCGCGGTTCTGCAGCGGCAGTTTGTGCTTGAGGTGTTGTATCCTCGACATTGGGAAGCAGTAGGTTGTTCGCAATGTCCCGCCCAATTCTCGACTCCATCATATCCGTGGGAACCCGGAAATATCCACCCTCGGTGTTGAGGCGGATCGTCCTTGATCGCTCTCCAGTTTCAAGTCTTGCCATATTGAGAGGCGAAACAGTCGTCTACAACAAGTCCAACCAGGTCCTTCAATCAAGATGTTGTACGAAGAACCCTTCCCCACAATTCAGCAAGTTCCAAAATCGCGCTCCGTGTTCCACAGCAGAATGCAGTGCGTCGTAGAACCGGAGATCAGGCCACACGTCGTGGTCGATTATGGTAACATCGGGAAGATGGCCGAGGAATCCAATGGTATATCGGTGATCACTGCGAGGGGTGATCTTTGTCGTTGATCGTTGTGGTGTCGTCGCTTTCGAGCAAGTCGTTCAGTCGCAATGCAAAGCGAAGCTTCCGTCGTTCCTTCTCTTCGGAGCTCGCGTGCGAGGGACTGGAGGAGGCGAAGATGGGTATAGTTGTTCTTGCTTTTAACGAAGCAATTTTCGCTGATATCTCTTTTTCGTTTCGCTGAATCCTTAGACAACTCTTCCAATCAACCAAGTAATAGAAGAGAACGCAAACGAGAGAAAAGGCGAAAAGTCTCGAGCAAGAGTACCTTGGTGCTTGGAAGTCACAAGCCCACCGACCGCGGCCCCGCAGCACAAGACACGAGCCTAAGCCCACGAGGCAGGGTCTCCTCGCTTGTGGTTCTGTCAGGTGCCAAACGGTCAAGGTAGGTCCAGATCGCGGGGAGAAGCAGGGGACGCCAAGGAGAGGAGCAGTGTGGCCAGAGGAGGAGAAGAGCTCGGCGTTCGACGGTGTAGATATGTGCTTGCTGGCGAATGCGCTCCAAGCTCCGTTTCGTGCAGTCGTTGGTCCGATGGAATTCACCGGGTACCTTGTCCCTCGGCGGCTCCGCTTGTGGTGAATCAATTGGGGGCTGCACGAGGTGGTGAAAGGTGGAACAGCAGCAGGCGAACAGATCCGAAGCTCTTGAATAACGATGCTCTTCTATACCCCTCCTCCCATGACATCCATCTGCCTTCTATCCCGGTCATCTCGTTCGCTTGCACAGCCTGCACAGCCTGCACAGCCTGCACAGCCTGCACTGCCTTTCCTTTCCGAACGAGGGGAGAAAGCATGTAAAGTCTAGACGTGCGCCACCTTTTGAGCTCCACTTGGACCACTTTCAGATCTGGCCCCTCTGGTTTGCCGAGAAGCACGCGAGCGAACACACGACACACCACCTCTTCCTATCATTAGTCAAATACATCGCGCAATCAGCTCGTGGTCGTTGTGGTGTCGTTTGACTCGCTGAACAGCTGGCGTACATCGCTTCCATGGCCAAGTCCGCTATCAATGACACGTGCTGCTCTTCGTCTACGAAGCTACCTTGGTATGCCCTGGACTGCGTGCTGGGATGTGACGATCGCGCTCGCGCGCAGAACTTCGCTCACATCGTACACTTGGAACACTCTCAATGACTTGAGCGTGTTCATTGAACAGTATCGTCATCTTCGCCTTGGCAAAGACCATTCTACGCCTTTGCGATATCTCACAGATCCTCCTCCGTCGCGGGTATATCCCATTTCTCCACTTTCCCATCCATACCCGGGGGACATCGGCGGCCCTCAAAGGTCCCTCGTCCATCTCATATCCTCCCATTTCCTTCCCGAAAACTCCTCGCTGTTCGTGAAGGCATCAACGTATATATACACCCATCCATCGCCCACATCCCGATTTCATCCCTCCATCATCCCCGCCGAAGTAGTCGACTCGTTCGACGTCTCATTATTCAACGACGAAATCGACCCCTGCGTTCTCCTCCGCCGTTGCTTCCCATCGCCTTCCAGTCGTTGTGCGAGAACTTCCCTCAGTACCGGGTCGTCTTTGTCTTTATCCTCGTGGTGGACGCGGACATGCCTAATATCAAAAGTCAGCTCCAACTCAATGACCTTGTGTACCCACTAAGGGTATGCTCACCGCTGTAAATTATCCGGCCGCGGATACCGATGTTCGCGATCCGGACAATACGGACATATGTAACCGGGACTGCTGTGCACGAGTCCATGGCGAATCATTTCGTTTTTTCGCTTGAAGCCCTTGCCGCCTTCGCTGCGTGGACAGCCTTTGACGGGACAGTAGTGTGCGCGGACTTGGCTGTGGACGTTGCGGTGGGAGCTGCGAGAAACTTTAGTCTTGAAGTCACCTTTGCGATTCGTGGTCTGGATGTCGTACGTCAGGAGATATTGCGTCTGGAAAGGCGCGGCGTTGCAACCAGGGTGGTCGCATCGATACGTATCGTAGGTGGCCATTGTCATCCCGGGAGGTGGTGGTAGGATTGGTCGAGGAAGAGCTTCGCCAGGTCCGGCGTGGTCGATCGGTGTCGTATGTGAAGTGCTGTAGCCATCGGTGCTTGTACTCGAATTCGGATGACCATGGCTCTCGCCGGATGATGAGACGGAGGGCATCGAGTGCATGGCCGTAAGGAACGGCGGAGGTTTGCTGTTGATGCTGGTGGATCTCCTACGGTCTTGAAAGTAGGAGGACCCGGAGAATTGTGCATGTGGAGAAGGGTATTGTTGCATGTCGCCGCCAATGGTGCTCGTCGGTGACCGGCTGTAGCTGGATTGATATCCAGATGGTGTGGTATGTGAACTGGCGGCGTGAAAGTTGGGAGGGAGGAATTGAGGTCCAGGTTGTTGGGGCATCGCCGGGTTGATAGGATGGCTGTGCTGATGCGATGCTCGTGGGTCTTGCTGCATGGCCGCCTCGGCCAGATCTGTTAGGTGCCGGATAGATGGTAGACTCGGCGCTTGAGGCAGCATCGCCGAAACTTCTCTTCTTGGTGATACTTGGACCGCTGGTAATGTATCCACTGTGCCTTGATCTGTTGATTGCATGTGCTTGCTCAGTGTGGGTGAATTCGCCATGGAGTCTCTAGGTGCTGATGCCGACGACTCTCTCATGGGCAGAGGATCTATATGCAGAGATGCTCTAGGCTTTGGTTCCGATGGAGGCATCGATGAGTCACCCTGGCCGTCCTGCGCAGAATCGACTCTCTCGGGCTCTTTAGAATCTGACGGCAGTTGTGCATCTCCATCGCTGGCTTGTACTGCAGCAGCTGCTGTCGCTTCGAGCAAGGATGGTCCCATGTTGTCCTGCTTCGACTGATCTGCACTGATAGCGATCGCCCCATTCCCTCCATCGACCAGGCCGGACATGGCCGATTCGGACATTGCACGATCAAAACCGCCAAACGATTCGCTTAATTGCAGGGCTGGTAGAAGCACTCGCAGTCCTGGGTCGTTCTTCGGAACCACGCTCACTGGTGGAAGGTATTGCTCGTCGTCAATCTCTGGTGCAAGCCGTGTCTTCACAATCGACAGTGGTGACGTCTCTCGGTAGATTGTTTCGTGCTCGTCGAAATATACTGACATCCGCGACTTGGAGTATTGAGACCCAACCTGACTCGCTGATGTCTGAGGCAGAATGGCACCGGCCAGGAGTAGATGAACGGGCGGGGAGCTACCTTCAGACGCTCGATGATTTGGAAGCAAGTGTCGCGCTCAGCAGACTGCTCCAGTATCTGAAAAGGCCGGGAGTAGATGTAATGTACTCGATCTCGACCTGCAGCGCGATCAGTAAGAGCACGAAGCTGGACATGGCGATAAAAGTGTAGATAGAAGCAAAGGTTTCGCAGATCGGGCAGTAACAACGTCTAAGGCGTTTTTCTTCCATCGACATCGGATGCGAGGTGCCTCTGGACATGGCCATTCAGTGCGCCGTCGAGGTGCAATTTTCACGGCGGCAGGGCCGCGGATTCATGCGCGACGAACCGCGCGATGCCGAGGAACAGGCTTGCGAAACATGACGCAAAAAGTGAAAGCTGAAGACGTTTCAGACATACCGAAGCATTTCAGACAGCCGCACCGGTGACGGTGGGGGGGGGCCACGGTGGGCGGAGGAGTGTAGTCGAAGCGGACGAGGGAGAGGCGCGCTGAGAGGATGAGAAACCTCGGTGGGAGTGGGATGGGTGAGGCTCTGCGGCAGTCTCAGAGTCGAATCAGTGGAGGTGCAGGCCCGCCTCGTGGAGTGGTGTGATGGTTGTCTTGGTTGGGATCAGGCCGGACGAGGATGACATGGGATCAGGCCGGACGAGGATGACACGGCAAGGCTGCGAAGGTCGATGAGGCAGATGCTGGCGATCAGCTGATGATCGAGATGGGATTTGGAGTCGAATCGGGGTGGAGTAGTTGGAGCACCTCAAGCAGGGAAATCGGGTAGGCAAAGGGTACGGTAGGGCTATGCGAGAGGCCAGCTCATGATCAGCGTTCGGTGCAGTGTGGCAGGATTTCTGGGAGAGAGAGAGAAAGACGGGAGGAGCTTCCCAGCGATCGACATGGACAATCCAGCCATTGCGTTCTAGACTCAAATACACTCCCGTCGACGGGAAATTTCATGGATGCTCGTCAAACCCCGCCTACCTTATTAATGAGAGATTGATGAGAGCGACCATGAAGACACCATTCAACTGGGTAGCAATACTCTTCGGGAGACTACCATGTTGCGATTGAATGAGACAATGCGACGCTTCTCGACCTCGAAAGAACGCTGGCCGATCGGCGAGGACGATTTCTTCTCCATCGGACCACCCCCATCGCGGCATCGCCCCATGATCTCATCCCCGTCTCTCCACGCGCCGACTGGGATGGCATGGACAATGAACGCGCGATGCTTGTTCCCTCATTCTGCGCGGAAGACCAGGGCGTCCCATTCGCTCTCTTGTCATCCCACGCGCAAGAAAGACTTGCAAAATCCGAAGAGCCCAGCGAGTTGCCCAACCAAGGCCACGTGCATGCCCCCGGAAATGACCTCGGGATCTACCTCGCACTGCCTCTGTTCGGTATATGCGTTTGGTCGCCTCATCTCATTTCCCTTCATGATGTCACCATCACTTCATTTCAGCCCCAGCCCCAGGCGAAGTAGAACAGCCACATGATGGGTGCCTCAGCAGTGAAACGACGTGAAGAACATTGGTATCTTCACCGACATCATCACCAGAACGAATGCTGCAGCGTGGACGCCGATACCAGGGAATCCTGCTTGACACGGCTGTACGCACACGAATCCATCCCGTCCGCCTGCCGTTTTATCCGACTGCCATGAATAGCTCCAAGCGAAAGGCGCCACCAAGCCAGGATAAACAGTCGCCAAAGCGGGCAAAGGTCGAGGTCCCAGAGTATCACTTGACGCCGTCTGTCAAGAACGAGGACGGCTCTCTACAGTGGCCCGCTCCGCAAGATCAAATAGAGAGAGCAAGAGAGATCATTTTGCAGAGGTATGTCCATGACGTTCATCATCGTATGAAGATGCCATCGGCTTTAGGACCGGATGCGTATCATTGGATATCGGAACTTGTGAGGATGTAATCTGACGGCAACGCAGTGCCAAATCGGACGGGAATGTCCTCATTGTCCCGGACAAAGATGCAGGTAATGCGGTGTATCATCTATTTCTTGGAAACACGCATACTAACAACACTCGAAGACGGCCTGTCCGCTGGCGCCATACTGCGACATACTCTGATTCTACTTGGACTATCGAAAGAACGAATACATGTCCATCTGCTATCGAAAGGAACCAATATTCATAGCGAAGATGAGCGGCAGAAGATGGCTTCATGTTCGCCGGCATTCGTCTTTGTGGTTGATCAGGGAAGTCGATCTGGTCCGAGCATCATAGACAGCCCTCATACTGGACTGATCGTCGACCACCATCATGCAACGGAACAGGACTTTCCAACTGGGTCGGAGCATGTGAGTTGTGCAGTGCCATAACCTATCCAAACATACTAACATCCCCTCCCTCCAGGTCACAGCATGTCTCTCCCCACCCGTGGCAACCTCTGCTCTCCTCACCTACCACCTTTGTGAACCTCTACACCCCGATGTAGCCTCAACAACAGACTGGCTCTGCGTCGTCGGCACTCACGGCGATCTCGGCAACACACTGAAATGGGAGCCTCCGTTTCCGGACATGAAACCCACGATGAAAAAGTATTCGAAAAAGACGCTCAACGACGTGGTCTCCCTCATCAATGCGCCTCGAAGAACAGCCACCTTCGACGTCAGGTCTGCCTGGGATGCACTCTGCGAAACCGCAGAGCCGGCGAGTGTGCTGAAGAATCCTAGATTATTGGCAGCCCGGGCGGAGGTCAATGCGGAGGTCGAGCGAGTGACACATACCGCGCCGAAGTTCTCGCCCGATGGGAAGATTGCTGTGTTCAGGATCAAAAGTCAGGCGCAGGGTACACTCACCCCGTCTCCACTATCAACCAGAGCAGACCTAGCTAACGCACGAACGAACAGTCCACCCCGTCATCGCCACACGCTGGGCCGGCCACCTCCAAAGCAAAGCCCTCGAAATCGTCCTCGTGGCGAACGAAGACTACACTGAAGGCAAAGTGCACTTCTCCTGCCGCATACCCCGGTGTGCGCGCAGTCGCGATCCGCCGGTGAATATTATCGAGAGCTTGAAAGCCTATGCTCGGCTACCGGAGGTCGACATCGCCAACGATGGAGGCGGCACAGAGGGCATCCAAACCGAAGACGACGGAACTGCAGATCTGGATGCTGCGCCTAAGATTCCACTCCTCGAGAGATTGGGCGATAATTTCGCCCGAGGCCACGTCCAGGCTTCGGGCGGGATTGTTGAGAAGGAGGACTTCGAGGACTTGATGCGGCGGATGCGGATTGGCGTCAAGGTTGCGAAGACGATGGGAGAGAAGAATGCGAGTCCAGCGAAGGGAAAGGCGAAGGCGATTGATGGTGGGCAGAAGAATACGTTGTTGGGATATTTTGGAAAGAAGGCTGCGGCGGAGTCTTGAAGTGATGAAGGACATTCGTGGTGGTTGAGTCTCGCCTCTCCGAGCGGTCGAGGTGCTTGTCGCTTGCGTGGTAAATACTCGTTGTCGAGTTCTGATACTTCAGCCTTATCATTGCGACTTGAGCTTCTTGAAGCTTGTGTTCTTGGACTTTGCACACCACATCACGTAGCTCTTTCCACCCGAGTCGCTGCTTCTTCTCGGGGCAAGTTTCAGTTGCAATCCTCTGTCTATGCGAGCACTCACCACAACGCATGTAGATTCACTGCACCGCCTCTGATGCTTAGAAGAATGTGGCGCGTTAGGGTTGTCGGCAGCTCGAATAAAGTTTCACGCGAACCATGCTACGGCTGACCATCGGCAAGAGTTGTTACTTCTTCCATCACCACCCATGCATTTGGAAAACACAGACTCTTGAGCTCGACCAGCTTCATCCTGGCCTCCCATGCACAGTGAATAACAGTCTTTCTCCACCCGGCCACAGGCCACAGGCCAGAGGACAAGATGAGAACCTCGCGAGATAAAAACAATCATGACCGCCGCTCGAATGACGGCGGAACAGAGTCTTCGCCCAGCAAGACTCACTCTGGGGAATCGAATGGCAACAACAATAACGACACGAATGACGACGCAAACGACTCCAAGAAGCCGAATAAGTTGAAGCAGCAATGGACCAAAGCAGGCTTGGACGCGAGCACCCTCATCCTCATGCTAAAGGGCTCCCTCCCGCCCACAATCGCCATCGCAATGTATCAATCTTCCGCCGTGGCAGCGGAGTTCACGACGCTGGGATACTTGGTCGCCATCGCGGCCACACTAGGAATGTGTAAGTTGCGGAAAATATTCGATCCAACCAAGGTCTTTGTGCTAATTCGTTCTGCAAAGGTATCCTCCCAAGAGGCATGTTCGTGCAAACAATGATGCTCAACGTCGTGTCTATCTGCGTCGCGGCGGCGGTGTGTCTGTTCTCGCTGTATTGCGGAATCCAGGCGAGGATCAATACGACGCCCGCGGGAGCTCCGCCGACGGGATACAATTCTTCGGCGTCGGCGGTGTTGGCGATTTTCCTAATTGTGCAGACGTTTCTGGTTAATACGCTGCGAGCTGCGAGACCGTGAGTTCTACTGTGCGCGGAATGGCGATGAGGACTGTGTTGACGATGATTGCAGGCAATTTCAATTCCCTGTCATTCTTTATAGTATTTTCGCCATCGTGTCCACGACTTACGGGACTCAGTTTCCTACCATGGCCTATGCCGTGTCGTTCATGCGAAGACTTCTCATCGCCTTTTTGACGGGTTTCGGAATCGCAACGGGAGTCAGCTTGTTCGTCTTCCCCATCAGCTCGCGAATGGTGGTCTTCAAGGAGATGGCGGGCTATCTGAACGGTCTCAGTGGTCTGCTGAAAGCCCAAGAAGCATATTTGCAGAGCTTGGAGGACTTCGATCCGCATATTGCTGGTAAAGAACAGCGGGCGGCGAGGAAGGGAAAGAAGTCCAAGGGCGCTAACGACGAGCCGGTGACTTTGATGACGCCTCAAGGTCGCAAATTGAAGGGGAGTCTGGAGAAGTTGTACGGTCTCTACACCAAGATCCCGACAGACATTGGCTTCGCTAAGCGCGAGGTTGCGATTGGGAAGCTGGAGCCAAAGGAGATCTCCGGCATGTGGAAACTGATGCGAGCAGTCATGACGCCAATTGGGGGCTTGAATGCAGTGATTGACATCCTCCAGCGACGAGCGGAGGCGATCAACGACGACCACCCGGACGAGGAGACTCAAAGGCAGAAACTGGACGATCTCCATCATTTGATGAGGTCACTCCACGACCCCTTCGCCATGATGAGTTCCAGCATTGGCGAGGCATTCCAGCATGTTTTGCTCACGTTCGAGTTGACGAAGCCTCCGAAGAAGAAGAAGAAGAGCCAAGATGAGGAGAGCTCAGGCGACGAAGCTGCACCTGGAACACCAGGTTTCGCAGAAGCGTTCAAGGCCAAGATCGATCTCTTCTACGAGAACAAGAAACAAGGAGCTCGAGACTGGTGTACCACCCACAACATCAACATGGCCAATGACTTCTCCGATGCATCGTTCATCCAGCCGGGCGACATCCGATCCATGGATGAACGCGAGACCAATCAACGACAGCTCTTCTTCGCGTTGTACGTCGAGTATCTCCTCCACCGCGCTGGGCTGGCCGCGTTAGATCTCGTTCTCTACGCCGATGAGAGGAAACAAGCCGGTACGTTGAAGAAGACTAAGCTCATCATCCCGAGAGCGAAAACGCTCAGGAAATGGGTGCGAGCGGCGTTCGGGAAGGAAGACAAGTCGGACGACGATCAGTATACCGCGGACATGGACTCTTCTGGCTCGAGACTCCTTGATTTGGGACAGTCGTATGGGAAGAGGAAGGATCCGGAACATATGCCGCCGAGGAATTGGAGGGAGAGCATTGGTGAGATGATAAGATTGATTCCGAGGGGCTTCCGCAATGATGCCTCGAGTTTCGGGTTTCGTGTGACGTGGGCTACGATGAGTGTTGCGATTATTTGTTTCTTGGAGGCGACGCAGAGCTTCTTCTTGAAGCATCGATTGCTTTGGGCGATGGTGAGACCATTGTTCTTGTATTGTCTTGGGGAAATTGCTAACGAGTCTGCAGATCATGGTCCCAATCTCGATGACTCGGACGGCTGGACAGTCGACATGGAGTGTATGTGGCCGCCTGCTGACGATATCTCCACACACATGCTGACGGTCTCTAGTTCGCTCTTCGAATCATCGGCACAGCCATCGCGATGGTCGCTTCCTATGTCATATGTAAGCTCCTCTCAGCTCACTCCTCTGCCTAAGCACCAGCTAATCGCATATCCACCGCACAGGGTACATCGTCGACGGCAAGACCCCCGGAGTCATCGTATTCCTCTGGCTCTGGCTCTTCTGCGCCTTTTACTTCCTGCTCAAATTCCCGAAACTCATCATTGTGGGCCTCATCTCTGCCATCACAGCGATTCTGGTCGTCGGCTACGAGTTGCAGGTCAAACGAGTCGGCGTCGCGATCTCCGAGTCCAACGGCCAACCCGCATACGAAACTTATGTCCTCGCTCCCTACCGCCTCGCCACGGTCTGCGGCGGTCTCGCAGTAGCTTATATCTGGACAATCTTCCCGTATCCCATCTCCGAATCTACCGAACTCCGCAAAGACCTCGGCGCCGCCATCTACCTCCTCGCAAATCTCTACTCCGTCGTCCACGAGACCGTCACCTCCCGCATCCAACGCATCGACGGCGATGAAGACACAAAAGGCACCCGCGCCTACCACCTCGAACAAGCCCGCAGGAAAGTCTTTACGAAACTCCTCTCCTTACTCACCACTCTCCGCCAAAACTCGGCGTTCTCCAAATTTCAACTCCGCGTCGGCGGCCGCTTTCCTCAGGAAGAATACGAAGGCCTCATCGGCTGCGTCGAGCGCGTGCTGCAGTATACCGCTCTCATCAGCTACGCTTCGGGAACATTCTCCACCTCTGCCGCGGGCTCGGAGTGGTCAGTCGACTTCCGAAAACTGCTGCAGTCCGTCGACGCGACCTCGCATCAATTCACCAGCCTCATGTCGCTGCTCTCTTCCAGCCTAGCGCACGCGAGACCACTCCCGCCGTACCTGGAAGTCCCGCAGCATCGGCGATACGTGCGGAGTCTGGAGAAGATTGATCACGACATTTTGAGCGTGAGCCATATTGCGCAGCCGGAGTATTCGGCTTTTGCGGTCATTCAGATTTGTGCACAGTGTATTAATGATGATGTGGTCAAGATGACGAGGTATGTTGTGACGTTGTTGGTTTCTCGCTTCCGTGGACGGGTTGCTGATGGATTTGTTCCAGGCATGTCAAATTTCTCGTTGGCGAGATTGACTTCTCGTTCCACGTTGTCAGCACGAGCTCGGATAGTAGCGATGGCTCGTCGACGAGTTCCAAGGGTGAATACGAGAAGAAAGCTTACAGAGATTAAAAAGTTCTCCGAATCGAGGATCGCACACATCGGATTCGCTCTTTATACCTACCGTTCTACGAAAGGTCTGGACAAAACGCAATCGCACACCGTTCGTTTCACTGGGTCCGATGTGACTAAAAAGACAAGGACATACAATACTACGGACAGGGATCGACTGTGGTGCGTGAAAACGATTATCACGTACACGAAGAACGGCCTTTTTTGGTGTGTGCTGTGCGTGACGTTCGTGACGATCCTGTGCTTTACGATGTCGAAGGGCTATAGGTAGATTGCGCCGCAGGCGCGATTTTTTTTCGATGTGCGTATCCGTCGTCGTCCGTTCTTTATATCGGCACCGGTTTCATAGTTATGCGATGTTCGTAGAGTAGAGAATGCTCGATGTTGTTCGAGAAACTATATTGTTTATGTCCGAATTCGAAGTTAAAAATCCGCAATGTCGAGAGTCCTCTATAGTTTGCTCTATTTCTACTCGTTTACGACGATTTTAGGATTAAATTAGTCCTTACACATAGAGCTTTTATATAAGCATTACTTGTCTATACAAAAATGCTATAGTTGCGATGTTGTCGCTATCGTCCTACCGCTTTTGCATTACCCAAACCCTAACCCTAAGGTATGCATATTCTTGGCGAACCGGCCTTTTAATCACGACCAAAAGCACCAAATCGTCCGTTACGAACGTCACCAAGTCGATCCCTGACTACGGACTCCCAATTCTTACCGGTGTTAGTGAGGTTACAAGCTGTGTACGTAATCGATTCGGTAAAGGGCCCTTGCGGTGCAATATCCCACTTTCAAGGGTGTCCCATGTGCTGGCGGTGCGGCCATGGCTTGTAGAATCCTCATCCGAATGGTGGACAATTTACTCGTCGAGGCACCACTTCTTCTCATCACGGATACTCCATTGACAGCTCCTCCGCTGCCGCCTACTGTTGACAACACCCCCCTGACCGAGGCGGAGCAGAATTACATTGGCTACATCATCCGCATCGACGGATACAACATCGTTCCGCCTACAGGAGGAGAACCGCACTACTTTTCCTACGAGGATGATACCGAGTCCAGCAAGCATGTTCTTGCCCGGCCCTCTCATGTCGAGATTGATTGTGGTAATTGGTTCGCCAATATCCCAGACGATGTCGTGAATGCTACCGCTGCACTATTCGATCCTCCGGGCCGATGGGAGGATGAAGCCAATGGATGGGTAGCTGATTGTGATGCCGCCGTGCCCTCGATTGCCCTTCGGATCGACGGGGTCGACTTGTGGTTCGAGAAGAAAGCGATGCTGAGCGAGCCGTATTCATCGAAGTCGGGCCCGGATTACTGTTATCTGGGGATGCAAGGCGACAATGGAAGTGGTCTTGCCTCCGCAGGAGTCACTTGGTTGCAAGGGCTTGTTACAGTCTACGACATCGGCAATAAGAGGATGTTGTTTGCGCAGAGGACTCGGGAGCCTGAGGAGAGTTAAGGGCTGCTGCCTCTGCGACTTCAGAGAAGAGCCGAGTACCGCACTTGCCACAAAGGAGTCGCAGCCTCTTAGTATCTTGCAATGCCTCCGTAAGGGGCAGCTCTTACATGTTTACTCTATTCAAAGTGTTATCATATTCTCATATTCTGTACAGCAGATATGGAAGCACGTTCGGCGTTGAACTGACTCGAGCAGCGGAATAGAGTTCGCCCGGCAAGACGTCGACATGCCCGCAGTCGGGCGCTGGAGAAGCGCGGCCACATGGATCGCACTGAGAGCCAGAGCGTGCCGGCGGACGTTGTGATGGAGAACATACAAGTACGCTGTCTGACAAATTGTCAAACGTGCAAGATGCCACACGATCTGGTATTCCCTTTCTCAACCGCTGTGTCTCTGCTGATCTATCGCGAGAATACAGTCACCTCACCAGTGCCACTTGACAGGCTGTACCCTGACGGCATTCATGGGGAATGATGATTACCATCGTCTGTCATCGACCTCGGCATGACCGGAACCCTTACTGTCTGGCCAAAGGCCCATCGTCTTATTACTCGCTGCTCGACCTTGGCCGCCAGCGGCGCCAGCGGGAGTTCCATCCTCACACCACCAACACGCAGGGCACAACCTTGCGGACACCAGATCAATGCGATCGTGACCCACTTCAACTATGTCACAACCAAGATTCCCTTTGTATACGGCTCTAGAGCATGTCAGAAGGCTTGCAAGCGCTGAAAGGTCGTCCGGACGGCCCTTTCAAAGGGGTGTTGGTGGAGTCTACACGCACCGTGCAGTGTGCACACACAGTGTGCACAGATATCCGCGAAGGGCCTCCGTCGTGCGCACAATGGCTACCTCAAATAGGCAATACCGAAGGCCGGGTGCAAGAGAGCAGCGGCCTCGGGTTAGTTCGTACACATCTGTATAACTCGACGACGAGAAGGCGCAGCTAACTGCATCTTTTTGCGATCGCATCGCATATAGTAGTTAGTTTGCTTCGCTCGAGAGCTGGATCGAATAGGCGACTCCATCGCCGTCGTCGCCTGTCTAGGTTAGCGTCCCTATCGCACTACTGTGCACACGTGCAAACAACGGATATCCTTGCGTGCACCGTGCAGCAACATCTCTACACTTTAAGCCTGGTATTCTACTAGGCATTGCGACGCACGGGCAACATATCCTATGGCAATGCCCTCGAAATCGTGACTGAGAGCGGTCAATCACCACCGGCGCTGCTACTTGACTGTACCAGCGTTCAGTCGTGAAAGACACTTATTAGCGGCTGGAATCCAAGTACTGTTTGTTCCTACTGATCACGATGGCTCATCGAACCTTGACAGCTGCCCCATACTAACATTTCGCAGCAGAAGGCCCTGCTCACACCATGCGACCAGAGTCCATACCACCAACGGCGCTTGCGACCGCAGCGCCAGGCTGATCACGGATTGGGCACCTGGTATGTTTTCGGTTTACGGTTACCTCATTCCGCGGTGAGCCAGGGACTACACTTTGAGCAAGACGACTCCGTGGGAATCAAACGTCGAGGCCAAGGATTCGGCATGAACCCCAGATTACCAAAGCGGTAGTCACAGGAGAAGGTGTGAAGAAACGTGCTCTTGAATCCAACACTACTCTGAAACCATCACTACTCGCAGAGGCTTCTTTTAATAATCAGAGACGTGGCATGCCGAAGTTATTATTGGGTGCTCAGGTAGGTGCGCATCCTCTCACGCCACCCTCCCCAGTCAGCATCCAGGATCGAACCATCACCTGGGAAATGAAGTCTTGAACACTTCTAGTGGCAGCGCCTCTGGCAGCTGACACGGCATCTTTGCGTATCTGGCCAGCAGCGGTGCTAATTTCTTCAGCCTGCATTTCTAGAGCATGATCCAGTGTCCGTCCCTCGCAATACTTCCGCACCAATCTTCACTGGGCAACTTGTCGGTTGCTGCTCGGACCAGGGGTCTTCATGGGTTTCTAATGGTCAGCTCTAATCCTCGTATACACTTGTAGGGTTGTAAGGCCCTACAAAGCATATTTACGTTCTGGGCGAATGCGAGCTGATGGGATGGAGCCAAGATGAGCGATAATTCTACTTCTCCCTGGTAAGCGGATCAAGATCGACTTTAGATACAAGGCCTCGTCTTCGTTGGAGGTCTCTCCATCTGTCATTCGCTTTCAATATCACCTGGACGATGCACATCCTCTTCTCCTATAGCTCGCTCAGCGTGCTGACGCTCCTTACCACACTCGTGTCCGCCTCAAGCTCCCTCGAAGATGTTTCTCAACCCGAAAGGGCCCGTCGTAGTCTCCTTGGTGTCGAAGTCGACATAGACCTCAACACCCAACTGATCGCCGAGCTTGGAATTGCCATCACCGGAAACGTACTCCCACTCACCTCTTCGGGCATCACTCTCGATGTAGGATTTGGAAGAGGAGCATATGGCCCTGTGGAAAGCGTCTTTGCGGGCAATGCCTACGCCATTACTATCAATATCGATGGTTCCGACTACCCGGTCATTTTGGACACTGGTAGTTCCGATCTGTGGCTACCCAAGCACGATTTCGTGTGCGAAGATGTGAATGGTACAGTGATGTAAGTGCGGATGCGTTGCGCGACTTTGCCTGCGATTTTACTGACGTCTTTGACCATGCAGTGAACAAAAGAAATGCTACATAGGGTAATTCACATTTGATACAAATGCTGCGACTGGATACCTATTAACGCCGCATTTCCTATAGCCCTGGTCCGCCTGCATTCTCTGAAGGGAGCATAGATGATCAGATCTTCAACATATACTATGCCGATGGAGAGTTTGCTTCTGGTGGATACGGCTTCGGCACCGTCTCGTTTGGCGGAGTCACAGTACCCAAACAGCAATATGCGCTGGTCGATAGACTCCATTGGGATGGGGATGGGTTCACATCTGGTCTCATCGGTATGTTTGCAAGGACAACGACAGGATGCCGACCTAATGTAGAACCTCTAGGTTTTGGTTTCCCGAGCATCACAGCAGCAGCCTATAAAGACCCGAAAAGCCATAACCAAACGTCAGTCGAGCTGCCATCCTCCCTCGCACCTGAGCCGCACTGACCACGGTTCTGAACACAGCTATCCCATGTACAACCCTTGGATATTCTCAGCTATCGAGAATGGCGATGTCGTTCCAGGACAGTTCACAATCGGGCTCTACCGTCGCGGCAGAAACGACACAAACGGTTCTCCTCGCGGCTTCTTATCTCTAGGAGGAACTCCCCCACCAGCGGATCTTCCGTACACTGGCGTATGGGCCTCGACCCCGATCATCCAGTCTCAATCTCCACACTACAACTTTACCCCAAGTTACACCACCTACAGCATTCAAGTCGATGGAATAACGGTGAACGGTGAATTCATGCAGTGGATAGCACCCATTCAGAACGACACCGGCCTTACGACACCTACTTCGGTGGACTTTGGGTATAGCCTTAGCTATCTGCACTCGAAGGTCGTTGATGCCATCGCCCGGGCTTTTGATCCTGTGCCTGCTCGCATTCCGCAAAGGGATGATCAGTACTTTCCGCTTTGCAATTCCACCGTTCCAGAGGTCTCTTTTCGCATTGGCGGACAAGACTTTGCAGTCAACCCTCGCGATGTTCTAATTGGGGATGCTGCGGGCGAGCAGGACGGCGGAATTTGCACCTTGGGCTTCTTCAATTGGCCTGCTGATCAGGAGGCGGATGGCTATTCCCCCGCGGCACCGGTTTTTGGCGACAATTTTTTGAGGAACGCCGTGGTGGTGCATGACGTTGAACGCTACCAACTCGCTTTTGGGGGAGTTCACTGGGATTGAAACGTGTCGTCTGCCGTGGGACAGGCAGAGACGGGTCGATCGTACGGCATAATTTTCTAGCCGGTATGGACGGCGAATTGAACAGCACAGGCTGACTTCGGTGGACAACTACCTTATCGAATACATTTGTGCACTACATTTCAGCGACAATGATGTATACATTGCACTTTATCCAAAGCTCTACGTAGAAGAGTCCTGCTAGCCCAACTTATATCTTATATGCACCTCAAGACGACTCAGCGAATCTCTTGCCTCAGGCACCAAGCGACGGTCGTTGATGGCTCGCCTGCAGTAGAATCTTTGAGGTATGTGAGCAGTATGTAAGTGTTTCGAATGTTTCTTGTTATCGTGTTTATCGGCGTACGCTACCCGATATAGCTTAGCTGCAGCCGCTAGGCTCATTTCCTTCACTTCCCTTTTGCTTTCAGCTTCAAACGGTCCTTCTCCCTCTCTCTCCCCTTTCACACCAGGTCGTGCAAAGAAGAAAATTTGGATATGCAGCCAAGAAAACCCTTCGGAGTCTTCGTGTAGTCATTCAACGGCGCAGAGAATCGCCGACCTGGACTGCTAAAAGACATCTCGCAGGCGTCGCCGTGTAAGCAAGGCTTCGTTGTGTCTAATACACTCAGCAGCAGCATGTGGCGAGTGTGGAGGCACAGTACGACGAGGGATCGAGAAGTATTCGCGATGTGGACGAACGGGACAAAGAGGCACGCGTTGTCGGAAGCCATTTCCGTGGAAAGCGAGAGAGCGAGGACGTTGTAACCTTGGTCAATGTCGGTCCTTGGTCTCCAGTGGGAAGGACAGTTGCCCAGACGTAAGCGGTAGTACTGCCAAGCTCTGCGGCCCCCGACTGCACGACTTCGATGATGACCGGATCAGCGGCTCGCCCGCTCCGCTTGGATCTTGAATGGCGGGTACGACAAGTCTTCTTAGGCGCGATGAGGTATAAAGCGGCACGGTTTGTCTTCTTTACCCCTGGCAAGTCAGCCCAACTCAAGCTCCAAGGTCAATCTGCCCTTTTCTTGTCCAGCATTTGGCACCCACAACAGCCATGCGGTCTACGACGGTACGGCAAGACCGTTCTTCACATCAATCTGATCACCAGCTGACGATATCAGTATCTACTTGCTATCGCAAGTCTGCTAGCCATCCCGATGTTTGCAGTTGCTCAAAGGGGGCCGTGCGGCAATGGTGTTAGTCTTTGCCAGATCGGACCAAATCAAAGGTGTCCCATCGGCTGGTAAGTCTCTGAAGGGTGCAAGTTGCGGCGCCTGAGACCGTCTCGGCCTGTTGCAGGTCTCAGTCTGTACCGCTGTCTTGTCCGATTATCGCTGACCCTTATATGCTTTGACGTTTAGCATCAAGAGAGCCAATTGTCCCACTACAACTGAGACCTCCACTGTCACCTCCACGGTCACCTCTACCGTGTCCAAGACGTCTACCACGACCCGGCTTTCGACTTCTTCCTTCACATCGACCATCACCATCACCGCAACACCAACTTACGCTGCGGCCCCAAACCCTTCTGGCACAAACCCCGTCGTATCCGCCATCCTTCCCGGAGCGTGCATTTCCCAGCAACCATACGTCAATCTATTCACCTTTGTGGACGACAACTGCGGAAACGGCACAATTCGCGACCTTCAGCTAGATGGATTCGGAAATCGAGAGGTCCGCGACGGATTGAATCAGTATCCCAACAAGCTCCAGAAAGTGACCACGCAAAGCGGATACTATGGAACAGCCTGCATCAACATCGACCCAAGGGATGCCCAGTCGATGTACTGGACCGTCGATGCGCTGCCGCTCTTGGCAAAGAACTGCAGGATAGTCATGTTCGTAGAAAGCAATTGCGGTACAAGTATCGATACATTCGCTCTGTCGACGGTCAATACCTGCAATCCTGCGACGGTGATCGCTTGGAGGTCTGCTCGTGTTGAATGCGACGGATTGTTGTAGAACGTGACAGACGAAAGCAAGGAAGTCAGGCGACCTGTCAGAATCTATATGAGGCGTATATCTCGACGACAATTTGGGAAGAACTGAGAGAGATGGAGGAGGACAATAAGCACCTGGGTTTTTTGATGACTGTTTCTGTAGTAAACGCCGGCCGCGAATAAGCAATAGCAGTGTATGCAGATTCATGATGAACAACCACAAAAAGGTCACGAGTCGATACATGGCCTTTGCAGATCAATCAGCAGTGACAGTAGTGCGCTGTAGCAAGCAATAGCTGCCCGCGAAAGTCCCAAATAGGCAGCAGCAGACTTGGGCATGGGCGTACCTCTCAGTCCGTCAGATGCTAACGACAGAGGCGGTCGCTGACAACTCATGATCACCAAGCTCTATCGATACCCAGTCTCGAAGCCCCTTCTTACTCGACCTCACGTCCGCCACCACGTCAAAGACTCCCGAACACCTACCGCATCCTCATCGAGACCAGACGATCATCTCAAGAACCAAATCGACTGAGAAGGCGTCCAGCGCCGCGCTTCGACAATATGGTTGTACGGCTTGTCCTCCCCTCTGGCGCATCCACTTCTACGATCTAACCCATCTTCTTCTTCCACAGCTCGGTCGCCTAGCCCACTACACCTTCGATGCAGTCCTCATCTCCGCTTTCCTCGCCGGCGTCAAGCGCTCCACCGGACTCACGTAGGTCCTCCCTCTGCCCTTTCACCTCTTATACACCGCAACTCGCCGCCTTCGATTCTCCCCACTTCTCTCGACCCACGAGCAGTACTTGAGGCTACAGAGAGATATGATCTGACCATTCTAACAACTTAGTCCCAGCCTGAAACCCGACCAGTTCTCCGAGTCGCCGAGCATAAAGAAGTGGGTGGAGAACTACCTGTGGGTCGGCGAGACGATTATGGATCAGAGTGTTGCGCTCATGGGGGCGAGTTCCTACTTTGAGAGGAGGAGATGAGTGAGGATGCGGAGGGAATGGTATGGTTGTGAGCGGACATCAGAGGAAGGGATGTGGTCACGCGACCTGGATCTGGGCAGGGAGACAACGAATGGGTATCTGGTCACATTTTCGGCGTTTCGAGGCGAATGCGAAGCGCTGCTGGAATACTACTGCGAGGCGCATGGGGCATATTGTAAACTCGTGTACCGAGTACGAGTTCAGGCACATCACTTCTCCGTTGCATCTCCTTCGGGACGCCTCGTGGATCGCGTGCCAAGGGGGTATCGCGTAAGATCGAAAATTGGTTGCATGAGAACTGTTCGCATTTGACATTTGCTACGCCGAGCTAGTAACAGGCAGATCTCGCAGGACCACCTCGAGACCACACCCTGCCCAAAAGGCCTTTTTCTGACCAACGCCATTCAGATGCGGTCGCTGCCGGACGTTATCATAACATGCCCATCTCCCAGCTCCTTCATCCATCCCTCGAAAGCACATGTCCGGTCGCTTAGAATTTGTTGAACTGCTTGACCTGCTTGCCAGTTCGGGGAAGCACGCGCAGAACGTTGAAGCGGACCTGCATTATGGATTAGTATACATGTCTACCACCAGGGATTCTCGATATTCGTACAGTCTTGCTCAATGGCCGGCACTGGCCAACGGTGACCTGGTCGCCATCCTCAACACGGAAAGCCGGGCTGACGTGTGCCGCGAGGTTCTTGTGGCGCTTCTCGTAACGGGAGTACTTGGGGACGAAGTGGAGGTACTCGCGGCGGATGACGAGGGTGCGGTGCATCTTGGTGGACACGACGGTGCCGGTGAGGATACGACCACGGATGGAGATGAGGCCGGTGAAGGGGCACTTCTTGTCTGCGCGCGAAATTGTAAGCCCATGTCCATCATGCTTCCAGTCCCGATTCCAGCATGCGCATTGTCCATTCCTCCTCAAAAACCATGCGATCTCTTTCACATCCCATCCCACCGACAGCACTCACCGATGTAAGAGCCCTCAATGGCAGTCTTGGGCGTCCTGAATCCCAGACCAACGTCCTTGTAGTATCTCCGTCCTCCTTTGCCGACTTTTGACTTGCCGCCGGTCTTCTTGCCGTTCAAGAAGATGTGAGGCTGCTTCTGGAACGCGCGCTCGCTCTGAACTGTCAATTCGGTGGCCATGACTGCGGTAGTCGAGTGTCGGTCGTCGGATTGGCGGTGGGATTGGAGTGTTTGTGCGGTGCTTCGAGCGCTGGGACGTCGAAGTTCTCGGCGGCTTTGAAGTTCTTAGTGTGGACAATTCGAAGCCTTGGCATGTGGTGTGGCCAGAAAACGAAGCCGAGTCCCACCGGTTTGGAACATGCAGCTGGGTCGACAGCTTGAACATCACTTTGGACTTTGCGATTGTGGTCGAGGTCAATGGCATCAACCATCAACATGCTGTCCTCGTCTGCAACTCGATTCCTGGCGAAACGCTCTCTCACAACCACATCAGGACTACACGTGCCATTGCGATATTCCCTCAGCGCGACACAACCGACGACACGACGATCAATAAGCAGCATATCTTCTGCCAGCAATGCGCTCCAACGAATACGGCAGGCCGCTTTGGTGGATAGTCTGAAGGCATTACGACTGGATGGAACGACTGCATCACAAGCCCTTGCGGCACATCAAACTCGAGGCATGAAAGTGCGGAGCAGTGTCAAGAAGCTATGCGACGGGTGCAAGAGTGTAAGGAGGAAAGGCGGCAAATATGTGTACATCATCTGCAGCAAGAATCCGAAGCACAAGCAAAGGTATGGCGGAGTTTGATGCAGGATATCTGGGCCACATCCTAACAGAACTGTAGGCAAGGATGAACACATTTGGGTTGCACTGTATACTGTGGGAACTGGCGTATTGGAATGGGAATGAGGATGCATTTGGAAGAGTCGAGCAACATGGATGCACAGGGAGTGGAAGGTCGCACGCGAGAATCCTCCCGCGATGAGGCTCGAAGCAGAATTGAAACGAGTGCACTCGCATGGAGCATTCATCCACCATACGAGACTGAAGTGAATCAATGTGAGAGTCGACGGTTCACCAGCAAAGCTGGATGTCGTATTCTACATATGCAAAGTCCGTTGGAACTTTCGCTAACATCTGATGCCTCGACTGTTGTTTGCCAAACTTCACGATCCAGCGACGCCGGCCTGGCACTTGCCACCGACATCAACAGCAACCTACATCAACAGCAACGTCAACATCTCAGCTGGGTAGCGTACGTTCGTGCAAAGCATGCAGCCTACACGCCTCGAAACGGCCTCATCGGCATTGCGGTATTCAATGCCGTATTCCGATCTATAAAGACGGTCTCGTGTTAGAGAGCAGATTGATCGGGTCCAGATTGGCTCGGCATAAAATCGCACAATGAGCGGTAGAACAGTCCGCCAAGTCCGCGAGGTGCAGAAAGAGATTCCGAAGGTTGCGAAGCAAATCCTTACTGGTGACTTTACCCACACGCATTTTTTTTTTGGCCTCGGGACCCGTCCTGCTACCGTCGTCGACCCGGGTTTGTGGCAACCCGCGTTCGATGAGCGTAAAGTCTTAGTTGACCGTCTCGTAAAAGTTATTTACGGACACCCCGATGCTTCGGACATCCGCATTGCAGAGGACTTGACGGCAGAGTCCTATCCTCAATTAGCTCGGCATTGGAACGCGCGTGCTTTCTACGACCTGCCCGACAAGTACAGGTTGAAGACCAAACACAATCACAACGAGGCCACGATCAGTCTCCACAAGCCAGCTTACAAAGAAGTGACCGCGACCGATCCTTTGCCGATCGTTCCTCCCAATCAGACCGAAGCTACTATCTTGGAGTCCAAGACCACGTCAGCGACAGATCATTCCTCAGACACTCTCGGCAAGGCTGTAGTCGGCGAACAGTAAGCCTCAGCAATTTCCAACAGGGACCTTGATCACGGCTCTCCCATCACCAATCACGTCGAATCCGGTCCGCAGGCAGCTGCAGCAAGCTTGAGGTCGACGGAGCATTCAAATACTCCAGATCTGGACTTCGAACTCGACAAGTATGAGGTGATTCAACAGATGCTGGGTTCAAGTCTTGTCGAGGCCAAAGCCAAGCGCGCTCGTGATGATGACGGTGAGAGCCGCGATGCGAAGCGACAACGGCACCCTTCTCTGCAGCCCGCGGAAGACCGCACAAATGTCAGACCATGGTCTCGCCCCACCGCCGTATTCTGCCGCGTCAGCACGACGAATTGTAGAATCCGCTCCTTCAGAGGAAAGGGCTTTCGACGAGATGTTCGCAGACCCTGAGCCTGCGGAGTTGTTGAGGGCCGGAAAGAACCTAACGCTCGGCGCACAAACAGCCGGCCCCTTCTCACGATCCTCAAACGCAGCACCAATTCTCAAGGTGCCTTTGACAACACCAGGCATACGGTTCCAATTATGGATCAGATCTCCGGTACTCAAAGGCATCAAGGTCGTGGCGTTGACGGATCTCATGACTGTCGAGGAAGTCTTCGCAGCCCTTCAGAAAAGCCTGGGTCGTCCATTCGAAGGCAAGGAGATCCTCAGCTTCTTTGTCAGTATTCCAGACGAAGAGGGACCCTTCCGCATCAATAAGGGTGATTCAGACGCCTCCGGCTGGGAAGCGGTGCTCTGCGTGGTGAAGGAGGGAAACTTGACCAAGTTGACCGGAGTTGTGGAAGCGGAGGATCGAAGTCGGTAGCCTGGTAGGATAGATGAAACAGAGAATGGAGAGCATGCAAGACGTGAGCGGCAGGACGGAAAATGGTGGAAGCAGGACAGCGTGAGTAAGGGATGACTCGTGACGGTGTGGGTAGGAGTGACAGGGCTGTATCCTTCGATCGTTCCAGCAAGGGCATAGTGAGCCTGTGAACCCTGCTTACGAGCAGGAATACAGATCCTTACCAGATCTACCGCCTGACGGATAGAAATACAAAGTCGAGATCTGACTTGAGCCACGTGCCACGTGCGTGGGACGGAGGTCCGTATTGCGGTCGCTGAGCCTGGGAGGACCGAGGTAGAGCTGGTGGGCCGTCATCCTTCAATGACCGGGTCTGAGTCCGAAGCGGTTGCATCAGTGAAGGAGCAAAGCGTGTACGCGAGCTACATACTGCCGCGAGTAGCAAGTTACTCGCTGTCCTAATCATGAGCGAGTGGCACGCCATGAGTCTAACTTTCAGCTTCTCGCCTTGAACCTATCTGACATCTTTGCAATTGTCTCACATCCAATGCCACAGCAGCCACCGACAATCGTAGCGCCGCTTGAGATCCATCGTTGGGCGAAATCAAGATACAGATCTGGTGTCAGCTCTGAGCGGGTCTCGCTAATGCTCTCGTTGGCAGCCGTGTCCGTACCCTTGGCCTGAAAGGCATTCGCGTAGACTCCGATGAGTGGTACGCTGCGAGCGCTGCTCTCTTCGGCGAAGACGTATTGCGCGTCTTTCACAGCAGCATCCATGTATTCGGGCTGGCTGCAGTTGAATAGCAGTGCCTCGACACCAGCGTGCAGTGCCCAACGGGCTGCGTCTACTACAGACTCTCCCGACCTGAGTCGAGGCGAAGCGGTCGCAGTGTCTGCTCTAGCATCGTCCAAAGTGAAAGCGATCCACAACGGCTTACCGGAGTCATGAATGGCTACTCGCACGGCCTCTGCTTCCGCAATAAGACTCAGTGTTTCTCCCAGCCAGAGATCCACGTGTGGTCCTAGTCCTTTCACCAGCACGGCCAGCCGCTCTTGCACCAGTTCAGGTTTGTATAGCTGCGGCTCATACGAACCAAACATAGGAGGCAGACTCCCAGCAACTCGTTTCCCCCGCCCTGCATCAGAATCTGCAGTCTCCCGTGCCAATCGTCCTGCCAGAGCTGCTAACTCTTCTCCGCGGTCTCGAAATCGCTCCTCGCCGATGTGAAACGGCACCAGCGCGTATGTATTTGTCGTGATGACGTCCGCTCCGGCGGCAGCGAATTCGTCGTGAACCCTGCGGACGAAGTGTGGTGCTTCGAGGATAGCGAGTGCGGACCATTCAGGTTGTCGGAACGGCGCTTCCAGGCGGATCAGTTCCCGTGACATCCCGCCATCAAGGATAATGACACCTTGAGATTGCATGGCGGATGTTGCGCCTTGACGCTCGGTATGAAGTGTAAGGGAGGCAGAGCCAGAGGAATCGAGGGGTTTGCATGTGAAGAGCGGTTACTCCCGCCTATCGCTTATCGCCTGGAGCCAAGCTCTCGAGCTCTACTTCGTACCAGCTTCGAGACATCGACATCGACAACGACAACAATATGAACCTCGACGCACAAATGTGACGATGATGGAAGATGTCAGAGCCATCGATACGCAACGGGACGTCCCTTGCTCAACACCAGGATGACAAAGTGCAGAAGAAGCCCACGGACGATGGAGGCGACAACGATGCAGCAAGCGAATCTACGGAATTGTATGGTCCGCCGACAAAGGACACCAAACAGTCCGCTGATCTTGAAGCCGATAGAAAGTCATTGAGAGAACCCGGAGTTGGCTCTGACCCCGTGGATGCATTCCTTACTGCAACCTCAGACTCCATGCCGGCCAACGAGTATCCCAACGAAGAGGACGAAGGGCTGCCTTACCCCGAACCAACCAGCAGCCTCCTCCATCCACCAGATTTCCGTCCCTTCTTCACCTTGATAGAAGACACAGCGACCGACACTCAACACCACCCGACTGTTCACTATCTCTTCGCCGACGATGATCCTGACATCCTCACCGCCGCCGCTTTGGAGACTCTCTCCGACGAACAGCATGAGGTGGAAGAACGCTTCGTGGTGGTGGATATGAGTGCGGATGGGAAAGAAGTCGAGGCTACATCTTCGTTTTTCCCGGAGTGGCAGGCTTTGAGAACGAGGGTGACGCAAGCGCCGAGTTGGGGTGATCAGACAAGGGCAGGGGATCGAGGGCTCATGTTGCGGATCGAAGGGAGGGAGATGTGGAGTGGACAGCGTGCTAGGAAGGGCGATATCAATGGGCTGCTGCAAAATTTTGACGAGGCGATGGGTGGACTGGATGAAGTTCTTGGAAATAAGGCTGCGCAGGAAGAGAGTGGCCATGCATCACGATAGGCTTTGATGACTGCCACGAATGAGGACTACGAGAGACGACCAATTGCATATAATGAACATCCGGCAAGCAGAGACGCACATCTCGTCACACTCTGGTTCATAGTTCATACTGACCGGGTGGCGGCTTGCTATACTTCGCTAATTCTCACACTTTTGCGTGTGGCTCTCCTCGGCCGACCGTCGTCTTCTGCTGTAGAGGTGTCTTTATTAGCCTCTGATGGATCTGTGCTTGTTGGAGGCGCATCTTTTGGATCCGAAGCTGAGGCTGTTGAATCAGATACTGGTTCCTGAATTTGCTTCCCCGCGCTGGTAGATGTTTGGCCTGTCGCTGCGGTGTTCGCGGGCTTCTCAGACGGCGCAGCTGTTTTGGATGTCGCCTTCTTCGCTGCTTTGACCGTCGGCTTGGACTTCGTCTTCTCATCAACGACAGGTGTAGCTTCCTTCGACGCTTCCTCGCTCTCCGGAAGCAAAGTAGATTTCAACGGCAACCTCAGAGCCAAATGCGTCTCCGGTGCCCTCTCACAACGCTGCATCACTTCCTCCATATGCTTGCGAGATTCCTCGGCCGGCTTGACCCACCGTCGAATGCAGTTCAATATCTCCTCGCGACCATATGCCACCTCCACCATCATCGTGATCGGCTGCCAGTACTCCTTGTCAGGGTCCAGTCCGCTTATATCGATAGCGTCACGACCTTGACGTACTACCATGAAGCTGACGAGCAGGTGCTGTGGAGACAGAGCCTCTAACATACAATTCTCTGGGAAGAGGAAGCGATCCTCTGAAGCACCAGGCGTAGAAAAGGAGAACACGACAGGCAGATTCGTGGGAATAGGGACAGGAGGAGTCCATGCTGGCTGCTGGTGGTAGGCTGGCACCTGAGCAGCAGAGTATGAAGGTCTTTGCGGTGTAGGTTGTGGCACCGGTTGCTGTGGTGTTGACCTCGAACCAGCAGCCCCATCGTACTGGATCGCATTTGACCCTGAATCTGCGCTCGGCGTATTGGGACCGTCGGCCTTCTTCTGTGTTTGTATTATCGCCGTGAGCTCATCTATGTGTCTCTGAAATATTTTCAACTGGTCTGGAGAGGCATTGCCAGTTGCGACCTCTTTCATCAATGACTTCAGCTCCGGATCGGACGACGCTCTTGAAGCGAGCATGCTTATCACAGGGTCCGCCTTCTTCTCTGCTGGGGCCGCCGGCGTGGGCGTTGATGGCTGGGATCCTCGAAGCGGTGGTTGTAACGGTGGGTGCGCGGGCGTGACAACAGCAGGCGACTGCGTTCGACTCTGGATTTGCGGATTCTGCGGCAGCTGGCCAGGCTGCGTCGGTCGATATGGCGCCCCAAATGGCGTATGAGTCGGCGCGGCATATTGCTTCGGAGCTGGCGGTGGTTTTGGACGCTCCTCGACATACACTTCCGCCTCGAAGATATGTGGCTCGATCCGCATTCTACATGGCCCCCGAGACTTCATCAGCTTCGCATCAGGATTACCCGGCGGCGGTGGCTTCGCGTTCTTCCCACTCTCTGGTTTCACCCAATGCCGCTTAAAGATGCCGTTTGATATCCAATTCAATCGCGAGCGATCGAGAGATGTTGTTAGGACTGCACTGGCAGCAATGCTCTGGTATTCATCGTTCAACAGTGCATGCGACTGTGGCTCTGACAATGTCGGAAGCGGTTTGTTCTCTGCGACCTTCGCTGGCAACCTGACCACCTTCTTCTCCAATACCGGTGCTGACGAGGCTGCCGCAGGCGAGTGAGGGATCGGACTGTTCTGCAATGGTGTTGTGGCTGCAGACAGTCTCTGCTTCTTCATTGCTGGCGTCGCGGTCGATCTCGGCCGCCCTGGTCCTCGCTTTTCACCCGTTCGAGCCTCCTGTGGTTGCGCCATTTCGTGCTGATGTCCGGGTAGAGAACATTGGCAACCTCGAGTTGGGATCCTGTGCCCTTAGTATAGGGAAATGGTCGAGCAATGTCGAGTTCGAGTGGAGATGGAAGGCGCTGCGCGAGTGTGAAGGTGAAGTCACGGGCTGGTCGTTCCAGTTGCCAGGACTCCCTTCAAATTCGTGTCAAATGGGCTTCAAATTCAGGTCACGATGCCTAAGTCCGACTTGATTATTGATTGAGCTGGCGAGGAGCCGCTTGGATCTCTAGCACGTGCGGCATTGCTCTTCAGTCACTTCACTCCGTCGTCCTTGCAATGTCATGTTCAACAATGTCTCAACATACCCTACGAGTACTTTCATCATTCGCTGGTCTTATTTTCATCACACAATGCCAATGACGTCGCCAGCCTGGAACAAAGCGTTCTATGGCGCGACAATTGCTGTAGGGTTGTATGCTGTGTTCATTGGTCTTCAACTTAGTCCTACAGTCCAGCGGTTGTAAGTCTGAACGCAGAGAAGGGCATGATGAAGTGAATCTCGACTAACGCATGCTAGGGCACTATACTCGCACAAGTTCAATACGCTCTTCTGGGATGACATTCACGATGGCGAGGCATTCGGCTTCGCTAAGCATCAAGTAACGCCGTTCAATATCGTCACCCCGGATGGCGAGACACTTTTCGGATGGCACATTCTGCCAGTCAATCTATACGCCCGGCATGAGGCGCAGATTCGCACAGAGGAACGTCCTGCTGGACAGCCCGTTGAAGATTTCACCAAGACCACGGCTTATGAGCTGCTCACGGCCGAGAATCTAGACACAAAAGTCGTCGTCAGCTGTACGATCTCATGCATCCGGCGTCACTGAACGAGCTAATTTGAATCTGACAGTCCACGGGAACGCTGGACATATTGCACAAGGCTGGCGAAAGGATGCCAATCGATATCTGAGTACTGCTTCTGATACTCACGTCTTGACAATCGACTATCGAGGATTTGGCCATTCCACTGGAACTCCGACGGAAGCCGGCGTCATTCTGGACGGTGTAACTCTGCTAGAATGGATCATGAACGTTGCTAGGGTTGATCCTGAGCGCATTGTTATTATGGGCCAAAGCCTCGGAACCGCCGTTACCAGTGCTGTAGCTCTTCACTACGCAGATCCGAAGAACACATGGGTCCCGTCGGAACCGGTCGAAGTAGCTCGGGTACTGGTTTCGAATTCGGATCGTAAACCTGTGACATTCGCTGGCATCATTCTAGCGGCGTCTTTCGTGAGCGTTCCAGGTCTTATGCGCACATACAAAGTCGCTGGCTTGATCTCACTGGTTGCCCCATTGAAGCCATTTCCGTTCATACTGGACAGGCTCCTTGACCAGCTGGCGGACACATGGCAGACAGGAGAACGATTGGCCGCATACTACGACGCATTGAGAGGAAGCCCGAAGCTACACAGCGGGTCTCGGAGCATGGGATCTCTACAATTACTGCATGCTATCAATGATGCTGATATCCCGTATCATCAGACCGAAATCATCTGCCGGCGCATACTGGGAAGCGGAGACACAGCGAGTCAACTGAAGCTCGAAGGCAAAGACGGAGAGACATTGGACGGCAGCAAAGGACCGGCTGTATTAGATATGAACCGCAAAGATCGCCCACGATTGAGGTTCGAAATCGTGCGGAATGGAGGTATGCAGAATTTGATCATCATGAAGACGTGGCGATTTGCTGACTTAAAGTAGCGCACAACCAAATTATCGCCTACAGCTCTGTCGCTATGGCGGTCTCGCGGGCCTTCCAAGATGTTTTCGACGACGACCACGCAGCACAAAGAACTTAACGATGAACAATAGCATTCACAGCCCCTTTGCCTGTATCGCTACTCGTTTACACTTCTCAAAGGGAACGAAATTCAACAATGGCATTCACGACTCCTTTGCCTTACCAGCCATTACTCGACAAAGGAGGTGTTTGATGTCCTACAGCGCGGCATGTCTGGTCTGCCTCTACACAAAAGGGCATTCTTTGACAGTGGACAATGCGTTTGCTTCTCCGACGAAACCTAGGCCAACATTTATATGCTCATTACACCCGACCTGGGCCTCAAACGATCAGCTCTTGCATCTTCATCGAAGTCCAGAAAAAGCCAGCCTTCTTCTGAACGACTCTGATTGAAGTAGTCAAGACTCACCAAAATCGATACGACAGCAGAAATTCCACACCGCAACTTCCGGCACCCTCATCATGTCTGCCAACAGAGCCCTTGCGCGACTCCCGTTGGCGGGACTCTCACACATGGTCAACCATGCCGCAGCTGGACTGCGAGGTGACACCTCTGACGTCCTCCTACTCAGCGTCGATTCAGTGTGTCGCCAGACCTTTGCCATGCTCCGCACGGCCAGCCCCTTGCTCGAACAAAGTCTGAAGACCATTCTGCCATTCGCACTGCTCGCATATGGCCTCTCGCGCTACATCAAGAAGCTCCTCAAGGCAAGAGATTCAGCACATCAGGCCTTTGGATCGTTCCTCAGCCACATCACGGTTTCAGGCTCGAGTCCTCTCAATAAACAGGTCCGACAATACATGGTCAAGGAGAACATCGGACAGAACACTCGCTCGCTCACGATATCGGATAACGACCCGAAGGACATCAGCTCTGGTTTGAAATTCCTGCCGAGTCTTGACGCTACCGCTTGGTTCAAGTTCCAAGGAGTCTGGCTGAAATTCTCCAGAAGCCGCAGTGAGGACGAGACGCCGGAGAAGACCATGAGGAACAAGAATGGACATGTGCAAGTCGTTTCCGGGGGACCTGCAGAGCACGACCTGAAGATCTCCTGCTTTTCGCTCATGGGATGTGTCAAACCGATCAAAGCCTTCCTTGAGCATGTCAAAGCCGACGCAGAAGCAGACAAGGCGCTCATGACCAAGATCGTACGATATGTCTCGGACGGCCACGGAGATATCTACGGTGTTCCGCTGTTCAGGACTGCCAGAAAGCTTGACTCTGTAGCCATGGAAGCAACGAAGAAGGCCGAACTGGTCGCAGACATCACCATGTATCTTGGCGCTAAGGCTTGGTACAATGATAGGGGTATACCATACCGAAGAGGCTACTTGTTGTTTGGACCCCCTGGAACAGGCAAAACAAGTCTGTCCAGCGCCATCGCCGGTCACTTTGGCCTTCAGCTGATCATAATCAGTCTGACTTCCCACGGCATGGACGACAGCAAACTGCAAGAGATCTTCGACCGACTCCCGCAGCAATGCGTGGTCCTACTTGAAGACATTGACTCGGCCGGAGTCTCTCGCGAGAACATGACTGACAATGAGGACGAGGCAGAGGACGAGCCGGCTCCTGAACGTAGGCCCCGGCCCTCTCGCCACTCACGTCCCAAAGCTCCCGCTAAGAAGACCAAGGGTGTGACACTCAGCGGGCTTCTCAATGCCATTGACGGTCCTTGCTCGCAGGAAGGGCGTGTTTTGATCGCGACGACCAACTGCCCGGACAACTTAGATCCCGCACTATGCCGCAATGGGCGTGTGGACATGAAGATCCTCCTCGGATATGCCACCGCAGAGGTGTCCGAGACTCTTTTCCTGCACATCTTCGAGGATTCTACGGGCACGCTCAGCGAACACGATCTGCCAACGCTGGCGAAGAAGTTCGCGACCCTCGTTCCCGAAGACCAGATTTCGCCAGCTGAGGTTCAAGGCTATCTGATGCTGCACCGTTGGGACCCTGCACATGCTGTTGAAGGCGCGCCAGGATGGGCGGAAAAGCTGCTTGAGATCAGACGCCAGGGCGGCAACGTTGCGAGCTTCGCTGGCCAGATCTAGGTGCGACAGAGTGATAGAAGAACACTAGAAGACGCTGGCCGTCAAAATAGACAGGATTGAAATTGACTCGAGTCAAAACGAATGTACGACCTTTAACATCATGTCTCTCGCCCTATATTGCTTCATAACTCAGTGGCCAGACCGACTGTCTTACGTGCTTGTTCAACTACCGTATCGCCTGTAGATTTACTAGTATTATCTGTCTCTTGATTGAGATCCCCAACCCACTCATTTACCCTGAAATATAGAAGACGAAATAGCCGAACGACTTCTTTGATGTGCAGATAGCCAGCAGCACACGCATACAAGACCATAGCAGGACGACTTCGTATATGTGCAATTGAATAGACATGTTCACAGCCGCACAATTACCGTCTAGTCAGACGAAATTTCGCAATGTTGCGTTCAAACATCATCAATTTGGTGTTATATGCACAAGAGCTCATTGCGTCGTAGACCTGGCGAGCCAGATTGCTTTCATCATCTTGCCGTCGGACCTTGAAGTCTAAACAGCCTTCGCAAAGTTGACAAAAGCCTTACTCGGACTCTGGTACTCATAAGTAGAATACCAGTTCTTCAAGAACGTATCGCCAACAATGTAAAAGTTCTCGCCAGGCCTGAAATCAGCTCCAGCAATACCAGCAAGGCAGTAGAGTCCCCCAGCCAAGTCACCGAGAACGGGAAGCCCACTAAGGTCCAGACCCAAGTCGTCGGTGAGTCGGCCGAAGTTGAGGTCGAGTGGGTTGACGGCGAATGACTTGCCGGCGAACTTCAAGTTGACGGTTGGCTTGGAAGCGCACGGATAGGCGAAAAGCGTGACGGCTCCTCCGAGTGGGAGGGGCACGGAGCCGGGGATCTGGGAGAAGATCGACAAGGCGGCCGCGTTGGGGGCGATGATCAAGGTCGTTCCGGTGTCGATTGCGGCTTGGCCTGCGGTTGTTGGGAGGGCTGCGTTCTTGTTGACGGTCTAGAGCATCGTTAGTGACTGGGTCGGTCTTCGTGTGCAAGATTGTATTTGACTCACGACGCCATCGATGGGCACCTGCCAGTATGTCTGCGAGGAGACGGGAACAGGAGTGAACGATCCGGTGTAGCGGGAAGAGTCACGTCCACCCAGTGTCATCTCGCTCTTGCCTCCAGTGTTCGACTTCGCGCGTCCGAGCTGTGGCATAGTCAATACGTGAATGATTGGCGAGGGCTGTTCATCTTGGAGGATCGACTCACGTAAAAGCTGAACTCGGATGGGCTGACTTTGCCCTGATCCACCAGAGTGAAAAAGTACGGAGAAGACTTGCTGTTCGCAATGGACTGGAACGCCATTCCCATCAATCCATCCGAAGCTGAGTTGGCGAAGCCTTCGGCCTGAGTGAGAGAGATGACGTTCTGGCGTGTGGCAGTCAGTCCAGCAATAGTTACATCGTCGAGGTAGTTCTCGCCAGTCACTAGTCAAACGTCAGTGGTTGGATCAATACCATTCTTTGAGCCGGGAGACATACCTTGACCGGAGCCATATGTGATGCTGGTAGTGTTGCCTCGGTCGACACCCCTTTCGTTGTACTTTGTCTTGCCAACGCAACCTTGCTGAGTACCGCAGGTTGGCCCAGGCACAAAAGTGTCGCTAGAACCGGTGTCGAAGTCAAAAGTGAACGTCTGAGTGTTCACTTGGCCAGCACCGTAATACAACGAATCCAGACCGTCCTGACTCTGATCGGTCAGAGGCTCGTTGGCGTTGGTATCTCTCTTCAGGATGGCCGGGACGTTTTGCAGAGCATTCGGCAGCTCAAAGTTGGAATCATACTTCAACAGCGTCTTCTTGAAGTTTCCCAAGAACCATTGAGTGTCGACGGATCCATCTTCTCTCTTCTGATGCTCGTGGCGTTTGCGCGAGTACTCGACCTTTGTGCCTTGAGTCTCTTGTGTTGGCGCAGCTAGCGCCAGAGCGCCGAGCGAGAGAATCGCGGCGGTAGTCTTCATTATGAAGTAGAACGAGAAAGTTGACGGATATCGAGAGGGAGGCAGAGGAAGCAGATGATGCGATCCCACCGAGCCGTCCTGCACCATCTTATTATAACATGCGTTCTCTCTCACGCCATCTTCTCCGCTCGTAGGCGTGATGCCGCTGCTCGCCGCTTCCCGTGTCCATCATGACCATCATGGGCCTACTGTGAACGGCAGAGCGATCGCATCACGCATGACCGCTATGAGTGGACGGCAAGTATTGACAAACCCTCACCCCGCGATGCGCGTGGCGTCCTTGCATTCCACGCGATGACGACTCCTGTTCGATGGAACGGTAGATCATGTAACCCAGCGAAGTGGCTGCAGCGACGGAGCATTCAGCAGTGATGGGCAGCGAATGAGAAAGGATGAGCACGACAAAGCCTCGCAAGCTTTTCGTTCAAGGAGTCGGAGAAAGCTTACACAAATGAATCATTGCGTATCGCGGGGCCTGATCGACACGGAAGCCGACTAAAAGTGGGAAGTGATGTCGGAGATCTTGCCGAGTCGCTGATAGTGAGTGTGGAGGTGTGGACGCCCCCAGTGTCGATCAACGCATGGAGGCGTTTATGTCTCCGCTTCTCCTCACGTCTGCCGACCTCGGCTTCAGATGCGAAGGAGAAAGGATCGCGTCGTGCATGAACGCATCACGAATTTGGGAGATGGGACATGTGATAAACGGCGTACAAGTATTCGTAAAGCTTTTTCAAACATGCCCTGGTACTGCCAATGCGCTCCCGAGACTCCGCGACGCCCAGGTTCATGCGTGGTCATGCTTGGATATCCTGTCGACTCACTCCGCCGAAGACTGGGATGGTCCACCATTGTCAACAACGCCAATGTCTCCAGCTTGAACCTTTCCAAGGTTCTTGAGCAGGAAACTTCGCTTGAAATATGTGTTTGGATGCAGAATCGTGTCGAGCTCGCTGGCTGGCCATAGAGACTCGTCTTTCACCTATGGACATGGTCAGAGCTGTGCATTGCATCGTCGAAACAGGAATCAGACGAACCTTCTTGATCTCATTCTTGTGCGTCGACTCGAAGACTCTGTTGCAGGCGATGTGATACCGTTGCTTAGCCACGTCCTCGCGGACACCCTTTAGCAGCTCTTTGTCAGAGACGCCTATGTTCTGCAGCAGTCCGATGAGGTTGTCTGGGCTGTATGTTCGGTATGGGCAGCCGTGTGTTTGTCCGCTCGAAGGTGGAGCTTCTGTGAGCAGCTTCTGACAGCTGTATGGAGTGTAGCCGCGACCACGACGATTTGAGTCGCCACCAACGTCGCCGTAGGCGTGTCGGACATTGTAGAGGTATTCGGACTTGAACTTGTCTGCAAGATGTCAGCAATGATATTCGGTATCGCGAACGTGATCACAACATACCGTCAGTGATCAGCTTGAAGCTCTTCCGCCAAAACACAATACACTCGTTCATGCTCAATCCAATGCCCTTCAAGAAGAGCGTGTATTGCAGACGTCCATAATGCTTCAAATGGCTGTTCTTCCTCAATTCGCGATGAAGATTTTGCATGCACAATGGGAAGTGCTTGCTGTGTCCATCAATGGAGCCCGCGGTGATGCTTGTGATATCGTTGAGACTGGAGCTCTCCGCATACGACGCATCGGGCGCCACAAACGACTGCGAGAGGTGGTGTAATATCGGCGCCAGTCGGTTGTCCTCGTCCATGCGCGGCAAGAATCGAGCGGCCAGTTCCAGACCCGACTCCAGCTGTCGCGAGAACTCGTTCACGACCATATTCATCTGCTCTCTGACGTGCACGTATGCTTTGCCCTTCTTCAAGAGAACCTGACGCTTCTCCACCAACTCTGGCACATTCTCCCACTCCACCTTGAACCAGCTCTCCTCATCTTCTTTGTACCATCTCGTCGCCGCCTTGAGGTCGTCACCCAGTATAGCCTTCTCCTCATTACTCACAGTCTCCCACGACATCGGCAGCGACTCGATGAAAGACTTCCTCTCCCGCAGATCATCCTGCTGTATCCTCAGCTTGAACAACTGTGCTTCGAGTCTTGAGAACCGCTGTCGTAGGTCCTGTGTGCTGGAGAATGCTAGTCGAAGCGTCCAATGACTGTAGTGATCTCGTTTTCGCTCCAAATTCACCTCGCTGCTGCGGGAGCTGTTGCTCGCGAGCGGCAGGCGCTTGGCTAGAATCGGTCGCATGTATTCTTCTGTCTCGGTAGGCGTCTTGTTCCGGAACTGACAAGCCTCGAGCTCGGCGAGTACCTTGAGACGCGCGATGCCCCATTCTTCGAATTGCTCGAGTGTGATGTCGCCTGTTGGTGGGATGATGTAGAAGTTCATGCGATGTGCATAGTCCTGCTCTGCGAATGCGGCCTGTTGGAATTGCTGGCGCTTGGGATTGACCACCGCCCGTCGCTTCGCGTCGATGCGCGACGCGGATGGTATTGCCAACATTTTGCGAGTGTGTGGATAGAGAAATGGTAGAAGTCGGATTGATGTGGTGGTAACTGGAAAGCTGGGGAGACGCGACGTGTCGAAAAAGCCCCTTAAATAGCCGCATTCGTCCAGCGCAAAGCTGAGACACAATGTCCACCAGGACCACCTGCGGAGATCTCGCTCGTGGTAACAACCAAATGGACAACAATTTCAATGTCAAGGACCTCAAACAAGCACCATTGCAAGCAGACGCAGCTCCTACAGCAGAAAGTCATTTGGAAGTTCTTCATCATTTATCGAGCTATCTGCCGTAGACCACTCCTATTCCAATTGGCAATGCCTTCTACTTCTACTTCTGCTTGGCCCCATTCATGTGTCCATGGTCATGATCATCGTGATCGTGCCCATGATTATGTCCATGTCCATCGGCCTCTCCATCCAACTTCTCCTCACTAGCCACAAACTGATCAAGAAACGCTGGCTCCTCCTTCGTCGTGAACCTGACATTAACCCGTTTCGTACCACGCACACTCGCCGCAATCGCCTCCCTGATCTCCGCCTCAATCTCATTCGACTTCGCAACCGAGCAGTCCTTCTCCACAGCAACCTCCACCTCAAACATGAGGTTCTGCCCGCTCTTAATGCCCTGCACGCCGCGAATCTCCTCTTTCCGTCCGGCCAGAACGGCGTTCGCGGCCTTTTCGGCCCCTTCACGGGCTTCGTCTTCCATTCCTGCGTCGGCGAGCTCGTAGAGTGCGGACTTGGTGTTGCCCCAGCCTGCTTGTACGATCATGCCGCTGATGATCAGACCTCCGACGGGATCTAACCAGCGAGCACCTTCTAGGAAATGGCTGGCGACGATGGTGAAGAGTGCGACGAAAGCTGTCAGGCTGTCGACGCGGTGATGGTATGCCTGGTCTTTGTCAGTATTGGTTTTGGGCAGCTATATTCTGGAGCACGCTCACATTACTCGAGAGAACACTACTCCTCTTGTCCTTGGCAATCTTCATCGTAGCTCGATACAGCCACTCCTTGACCACGATTGAACCCGCAGCTAGCCATGCAGCATTGATGTTCGGTCCCAGATGGATGGCTCCGTGGTCGTGTCCGTGATGGTGCGCATGTTCGAACATGCCGATGTGAGAGAGAGCCTCGAAGATTTGAGGGAAGAACTGCTGGCTGAGAGCCATGATTGCTTGCAGGCCGATCATGAAACCGCCTGAGAGGAGAATGCCTGAGACTGCGAGAGCGCCGAGAGATTCCACTTTCCCGTAACCAAGCGGGAACCGTGCTGAAGCTGGTCGAATCGAGTAGGAGATGGTCAATAATGTGGTCACATCCGAGATCAAATCCGTCAATGCGTGGAGAGCGTCTGCCGTCAAGCTAGAGGTCATGTTAGATTTGTGTGGTCTCCCGTTGCGATTCTCGAACAGCTCTTACGCTTGTGAATTGAACACAACTCCTCCTGTCCCCTTTGCAATCGCCATGCCCAAGTTGACGTAGAGTCCAATGCGTGTTATCCTCACTCCTGGATCGCTGCTATTCTTGCTCGTGAGATATGTATTGTCGTGGTGGTGATGATGGCCGCCGTGCGAGTGCCCTGCATGGCTTCTCTTCTGCGTAGTCGAAGTCGCCATGGCGGGTGGTAGTTTTCGTCGCGAATGGTGGGCAATGTGTGACCACTGATGAGGAGAGCGCAGACGGATAGAAGCAGCAGCAGCAGCAGCAGCAGCAGCAGAACTCCCACCGGACGAGGTCACCAGGACTCGATGCTGCACTTTTAACCGCACCCGAGATCTGTGGAGAATGTGTGAAAGCGGCGAGGTCGTCGAGGTCGTCGGGGGCGTGGTGGTGCGAAGGGAGGTGTCGCGTGGCAGAGCGCAACCGACTGTGAAACCTCGCGGCAGGCCACGAATCGACATCCAGGAAAAGGTATAGGTGGCCGTCCAGCGCCCACGGACAAGGGAATGTCTGTCTAGCAAATTATATCTGGTCTATCTCGCTGAACCATGTACGTGGTCAGGCATGCTAGGTTCTGCGGTGAGCCAAATAACACCGACGTGCTAGTGAATTACCTTAAGCACTTCGAAAAGTGGATGAATCTGGATTGATGGACCCCATGAAATACCGCGATACCACATGGTCCTTCTATCATATGACAAGAAGGTGAAGAGCATGAACATCTTGAACAATGCATATATTATCGTTTACAATACCCTCACCAAGAACCGTACGCTCTGCCAACGGTATACAGTAATCGTTCATCCCATGTCTCAATGCAATGCTAGTCATTAAGGTCGTGATAGTCGTACAAAAGCAGACAGTGAAAGAGATCATCGTGCAGCGCCTGAGCAATGCACGGCTCAATATCGTTCCACTGATCATATCGAGCTCTTCCTCAGTTGGAAAGAACAGACTGGATGCTGATCCCTCCTCGACCATTCTGAGAATCTGGCGAGCAGCGCGGAGAAGCAGATGACCTGCCCAAAGACATCTCATTTGAACTTGTCGTCGGGTCCACACCCTCCATCGCTCGCCGCGGTACGATTGGAGGCGGAGGTTGATATAGCGGCAATGGCGTCGGCAGACTTCGCGAGCGGGCATGCTCTTGATGCAAGTGTTCCGAATGTCGAGATGCGGATGGAGCGTGCCAGGAGGATGATTTGGTCGATGGGCCAGCCTCACCTAGGAGGTCCATCTCAGTGTCGGAGCCCAAGCCAATACCAGAGTCGCTATTGTGGTCTGAAATACCTGGGTCGCCCACGGAGTGGCTGTCGGCCGCAGCTTTGCGGTGAGCTGTTCGGGCTGCCGTCTGCAAAGTTTTGAGGCCTTTCTCCATGCACTGTGAGGGATGTTAGTAATTGACCAGCATTGGGAGGACTATGTCTTTGCTGCTCACCTTGGCTTCAATCACACCCCAACGTTCGCCGAGCCGTGATGCAAGAATCTCCCACATCTCCTGACGGCAGGCCATGTACTCTTCGGCAAGCAGCTCCAATTTGTGAGTATCCCAATCTTCTACGTGGCGTCGTTCCACGAGGCGTTCATGGCGTTTGCGACATGCATTCGCAGTCTTGTTGGGGAAGTGTCGAGTGGCAATGGGCTGCCAATTCAAGCCTGAAGCTCTAGCTTGAAGGAGAATTTCGTCGTCGGCGGTGCTCCAGATCGCCGCGTTCCTCTGACCAGCAGCTGAAGTTGATGCGTTTGTGTATGTCGTGTTCGCGTTGGTGTTCGTGTTCGCATAAGGAGCGTTGGAGGTATGACGGTAGCTCGCCATTGTAGTCCGGCTCTCTTTCGGCATGATCGAAAGGACTTTGGAATATGTCATGAAAGGCACCTCCAGTGTTGTGGTGATGAAAGGAAGCGGAAGATGGAAAGTCAGCGAAAGATTGTTACAAGAAGGCAGACCAGGTGTCGCTGTGCTTCAAGCACAGGATAAGCAAGGAAGGATTAAGAATTAAGAGGTCGCTGACGCCAGTATCAAACCGAAGAGAAGATGACCAAGGAAAGAGCCAAGGAAACAAGGAAAAGTGCAGAAGGGAAAGGTAGAAAGGACGTTCGCTGTGCGCAATATTTGATCTGAAGAGACCAACAGTCGAGAGCGGTGACATGGTCAGCTTATATCAACTTTACTGTGCCCGGACAACATTGGCTGCGGCCCGTGGCCAGGCCTGTGAGAGGGTGGAGGTCTGTCGATGAAACGAACCGCAATGGATTCGCATCTATGATCTCGTAAGAAATGCTAGGAGCCAAAGAATGTTCGTAGGGCTGAAACGCTAGGCGTTCTGTGCCTCGAGCGCTTCTACAGAACTCGAGGGCGGCTGTTGATACTGGCCCATTTAGTGGCCAAATGTCGTACGGTGGGCAGGTACCACAATCGTTCGGTGCGAGCGTCGCGCCTGTTCCGAGCTATTCTTGGGTGCTCCGCGGCAAAGTAGGTCCGGAGAGTGGCGGCCAGGGTGAAGCCAGGCCCGGCGGCTAGATCGTGCGGCGTAGATCTAATTGAAGAGATATGGACTTGTTGCAGAGACAGCGCCAGCACTGGGCTCGCAAGACGTTTGGACACTGCCTGGAACATACCAGCATTGCTTTCCAGGCCATGATCCTCATTGTACGAATTGGTGCAATTGTATCTGAGACCGACCTTGGCCACCTTCGAGGGATAGTTGAAGCCGACAAGTTGAAGTTCGCCAATAGCATGAATCGACGCGTGAGGGACAATCAAATCCATCCGGTGGCAACTTGGGCCGTGGACATTATTCTTCGTTGACACGCGCTCATGCATGCGTGGTAGAAGCGATGGCATTGCCATGTTGTCGCGTGAGAATCGGGAAGTGAGGTTCCTCGGCGGCTATTGATTCCAGGCGCGTAGGGAGATCGATATCGGCTTCCCATTCGTCGCATGTGCGATATTGCTCCGCCTATGAGGACGTCGACATTCTGAGGGTCGCAGCGAATGACAGCCATGATGGAGATTCGAACCAGCGATGAGCGTGAAGTCGTTGTCATGTGTGAAAGAGAAGACCAACTCAGGTGAAAGTGGTCGCCGTCGGGAATTCCCTCCACATGGCCCGACGGCGACCACCATTGGCCGAGCGGGGGAAGCCGTCGGCGAACCTCCGAGAGTAAGGTAAACATCGTCCACAGTCCACAAACTCTTCCTCCTTCACACACCACACCAAGAACAAGACACCCACGAAGAGCACCGCCACATTGCGATGTTCGACGTGGGAGGCTCGCGGCATCGCCACTCACTGCCGTCGGCCTGTGTCTCTTGCACCGCTTGAATATCGATGGCTACCGACGCCGGCCTCGTCCGGGATTGGCCTCCATTGGCGTTTGTGCATCCGCTGGCCTGGCCGCGTCGCGGCTGCTCACGTCGACTCCACCAGTCAAGGACATGGTCTGCGGTCTGCTGCATCGGCCCGTTCTTGACAGTCGATCGGCAGGGAACGCGTTTTGACAGACAGCCGTCCATCACGTACCACGACGTTGAAGCTGTGCTGGCATTGATTGTGCCATGGGATGTGAAGCCTGGTTCGCCCTGACGTGCAAGCCGTGTTGTGAGTCAAAACGCCGCCGCAAAACGACCGGCATCACTGACTCTTCAAGTGTGCATGAGCTGTCAGATTCGACGCAGTTCTATGCAGTGCAAAGCAATCCTTTCGCTGAGCCGCACGCTGCCGTTCAGTACCATCGAAAGACTGCATCTCGTTCAGACACGTACCAGGTGCACTTCAACACATCGCTGTCGTCGATCACGGTGATCTTGGTCCTGCCAATGTCGGTACATCGTCCTTCGATGGCGAGCCGTACTTCTGGGTCTCGATGATACAGTGAATGAGATTGGCTCCGTCTTCGCTTCAAACACCGATCGTAATGCACGCAGCTTGGCATGTTGCTACTCATGACGATGCTCATCAGCTCAAAAAATTGGATCCGGGAACTTGCAGAGTGAGGTCCGGAGCGGGGCCTGTCTGGACGATGCATCATCGGCGGACATTGCCAGTCCAGACTGCTGCCGTTGATCTGTCTCGGAACGACTTGCCTTTCAATGTCAGTCTGAATGCGATTCTCTGGTAGAGAGGCCCCGGCAGCCGCGCTTGACCACGCTTCCTTGTGGCGCGGATGTCGCAGCATCATCCTGGGCCTCGCTATCCAGTTCTACAGATGGAGCAGCATCGCTGCATTGGGGCTCGGAAGGGCTCGCCGTCGGTCTGCCGACATTCGTCGACGGCAAAGACCAAACGCACTTGAAGGGTACGCCGAATCGATGGCTGCACTCCCTGAAACGTGGCATAGAGAGCAATTCTGCGATCTTGAGGAGTCAAGGCTCATTCCAAGTAGGTTTTGCTTCATCTCCTTGGTGGTTGATCTGTTGTCTTTTCTTCTCTTGTTCCAATCGGTGGTTGTTTCTTGTACTTTCGAACCCGGCGGCAGAGTCTTTCAGCAGCAATCTCCAATCTTGACCACCATCGAGCGACGGCCCGAACCTCTCCACAGCAGAAGCAACCGAGAGAATTACGAACCAGCAAGGCGTGTCCAAGACAGATAAGAGGTCGGCGAATTTTCGGTAAGTGGTTGTGCTTGCAGTTCAACGGCCTCCTACAGTTGAAGGCTTCAAAACTCATCCACTGACATGCAAAGAACCTCCTAGATCCTGTTAGCATCGACGAAACCCTACACCGCCTTTCCCTCTCCACGCCCAGCCGTGTTCACCGAACGCCATCGTTCCTGCAGCTCCCGGTTGCAACCCGTCGCTCGGGCTCCATACTTGACTGCTTTACACGCCGACTCCACGTGCATCGACGCCATCTTTCAGGCTGCTTGCACACCGAATAATCGGTTACTTGCTGTCACCGACCATCTCCTGCAGTGAAGAGCGCGTACATTTACGAAGTTCACTTGCGGTGAAGATCCAGCGCACAATGTCCGGATCAAATGCCAACTTCCCGGCGTTCCTCTACGCGAACTGGTCGAACACCCCATACACCTTTCGTCCACCACCACACCCAGTTTCACTTCGACTGAGTCAATATCACCAGCCGAGACATTGTCACCAACCATCTCATCGAACAATGGAGGTCGACTCGCGACACGATGAAGGTGATGGAGCTTCGCCAAGAGCTTCCGCCGTCAACAACGTCAACATCGGAGAGATCGGAGCGTCCGCCGTGGCAACCGGAATGCCTCCGGTCTCAACCTTTGAGGATATCTTCCGCGCAGATACCTACTCCATGTCGCAGTGGAGAGAATACAACACCAACCAACCAGACATGGCGTTCCGCGGTCCAGACCAAGCTCGTAGCGAGCTCCTCATGTCGAACAACAACATCACATACCCATACGATGCCACCGCTCCCTGCTTCACGCCTCAGTCGTCACTCAGCACTGGTAGCTTCAGCAGCACCATGAGCTCCATGGGAACCCTCAACGACTCGCGGCCGATGAAGATTGACGATAGCCCTGGCACATCGACATTGGTGGGCTTGCCCGACCGAGAAGTTGACGTGAATCAATTCGACCTCATCAGAGACGAAACGTGGGCGTACCACGTAGCCAACCTGCCGTCGCTAGACGCCTTCTCCTCACCGGCCTCGAGCGACGCCTACAGTGGACCGTTCACGCCCGGCACTCAGGGGACGGATGAGGGTACATTCCCTGAACTCGGCGGCAACGCCGTACAGTTCACTCAACGCGACGTGAAGATCGAAAACGGTGACAGATTTATCCTGTCCGGTTCTCACATGCAGCACCGCGCTCCATCATCGATGCAGCATGCCGACTTCCACCCTCGCCAGCTGTCATCGTGGCCCACCATGGTCGGACATCGCTACGACGCAGCAGCCTACCCTGAAATCCCGGCATACACCCAGCACGACTCTGGCTTAATGAACGTCCACAACTCTCGCATCTCTCACCTGCCTGCCACCGGCTCACTGCAAGAGGTGGAGCGTCGTGTTCCCGTCAAGCTCATGGAGTCCGGTGAGAGCTCTGACGGTGGTGATGACGATGATGACGATGAAGACGAGGATGAAGAAGGAGAAGAAGACGAGGGCCCAGCTCCTGACCTCAACGATGTGGCCATCACCGAAGCCACTCATCGTCGTGCGAGAGACCGCTACCTCCTGACCAAGCGTCGCGAGGGCTGGTCATACCGTGACATCAAGAGAATGGGAAAGTTCCGCGAGGCAGAGTCGACCTTGCGTGGTCGGGTTCGAGTCCTGACCAAGACCAAGGAAGAGCGTGTGCGTCGACCAGCGTGGAAGCAGAGAGATGTGAGTTGAAACCCTCAACATTCCACATGCACTGTCGAACATTGCTGACACGATCCTGCTTTCAGATCGAGCTCCTCATGGAAGGCGTCGACTACTACGTCGAGCAGAGGGGCGTTCATCAACGTGGCGCCGACCTTCGTGGCCGCGTTCCATGGAAGAGAATCAGTGAGTGGATGAAGCGACGAGGTAGCAGCTACCTCTTCGCTCCTGCCACTTGCGCCAAGAAGTGGAAGGAAGAGATGGAGTGATGACATGGCAAATCAGTCAGCTCACATGAAGGCGTTAACAGGACAAGACTCGCATTCGCCGTTTCACTTGAGCGGTATGGAAAAGGATCGGAATGAAGCATTGCGTGGGATTGAAGCATGGCATGGACCTGGAGCATTGCATGAGACTGAAGCATTGCATGCGAATGAAAGCATTTGGTCATAGCTGACCAGGAAAGAGAGTGATACTACATCGCCAACCTAATTGGCCAAACTGGCAAACACAAAAGACGGCAAAGCATCAAGTATCGGTGTATGCATTACGCATCATGGATAACGAGACAGCAATAGCGAAAACAACTTCACATGACAAACGTGCAACACCTCACCTCACTTCGTTTGACATTGCATGATGCTGACTGTAATTGCACAAGGCGCCACGGTTCTTCTGAGAGAGACGCAGATGTTGAGATTCCATGAAGACGAGAATCACGGACGAGATGAAAGTGAATGTTCTTATTTAGGTTGTCCTCCCAAGAGGTGAGGTCTTTTCTCAGCCATGAAACAAGTGCAATTGCCGACCATTAGTTCTACGTAGCATGCGCCAGCCACCCTCTCGTCTCCGGGAGCTTCCCAGCTACTGTTGACACTTGACAGTAACATCACTTCCAGCCGTCCGTCCACCGCCCGCACAACACCACAGCATGCACCACCGTCACCTCCGTCGATAACCCTCCCTTCCACCGACCCGCATCCAAGACTTCTCTCTACCGCCCGCCATGCCCAGGCCCAGCAGCAGCAGCTTCGAAGCCGCCGTCCGCGGCGCAACAAAGGTCAAACTCGCAAGTCCCAAGGCCAAATACTGCCAACAGATCCTCCTAGCCACACAATCCGGCGACGCAGGCGTCGCCGAGGTCTTCCGCACGCTCACGCATCGACTCCGCGACTCGACATGGACCGTGGCGTTCAAGGCGCTGATCATTGTGCATCTCATGATCAAAGAGGGCGCGCAGGATGTCACGTTACGATACCTGGCCGTGTCGCCGCGGAATCGACTGGCGATCAACAGTTTCACGGATGTGCAGACTCAAGGACAGAATATAAGAGTTTACTCCGAGTACTTGCTCTCCCGGGCGATGGGGTTTGAGAGGACGAAGTGCGATCATGTGCGCTCAGGCGAGGGACGGATGAAGAGGTTGTCGGTCGACAAGGGTCTGTTGAGGGAGACGGAAGCGGTGCAAGATCAGATCAAGGCGTTGGTCAAGTGCGACTTGCTCAATCACGATACGGAGAATGAAATATCCCTGACGGCATTCCGGTTGTTGACAAGGGATTTGCTGGATCTGTACAACGTCGAGAACGAGGCGGTCATGAATGTGCTCAGTCGATACTTTGAGATGTCGCGACCGGACGCGGAACGGGCGATTAGAATCTACAAGGTGTTTTGTAAACAGACGGAGCAGGTGGTGGCATATCTGAGCGTGGCAAGGCAGTATGAGTACGCAACGAGGTTGGAGATACCGAAGCTGAAGCATGCGCCGACGAGCTTGGCTGCGTCGCTGCAGGAGTACTTGGACGACAAGGACTTTGAGATCAACCGGAGACAGTACTTGGCGGAGCAGGATGCGAAGAAGGGAGGGAGGCCCATTCCGAAGCCATCGCAGTCGATGCCGCAATTGAAGAGCGCTGCCGCATCCACGCCGTTCGGTGCGAAACCTGCTTCTGCAACGACGACGAGCCAACCGGCCAAAGGACCAGCGCCAGATTTGATTGACTTTTTCGCATCAATCGATCAGCAGCAGACTCCGATGGATACGAATACGAATCCTTTCTTGCGGCAACAGCAGTCGCAACCACAGATGTCGACGCAGATGACAGGCTTTCAGCAGCCTCAGCAGCAATTCGGTCTTCAACCACAGATGACTGGCTTCGGTGGTTCTCAAAATTACCAGTTCAATCAACCGCAACAGCTACAACAGCAACCACCTCAACCGCTGCAAAGCCAATCGACAGAAGCTGGGTTCGGGGGCTACGGTCCTCAGCCTACCCAACAGCAGCAACCATTCCCCACTGGCAATGCCTTCGCACAAGATCAATCGCAGCTATTCGGCAGTCCGTCTCAAGCACAACAACCCGCTCAGCTGCAACCACAAACCACGAATCCATTCCGCCTATCCATGATGCAGACAGGAGGCAACTTTGCGAGCGGATTCAACCAGCCGCCCCAGCAGCCACCCCAGCTACAACCACAACCGACGGGAGGCAAGAATCCTTTCGCACGAAGCGCTCTCCCACCTGCCATCCCTGAAAACGAACCGACATCACCGGTCGCCGCCCAGCAATCCTATCAACCTCAACCCCTCCAACCACAAATAACAGGCACAAACCCCTTCGCGCGGAATAAGGCGTCAGCTCAGCAGACAGCACCCGCACCTGCTCCATTGCAAGTCCAAAACACCGGAAGCACGAATCCCTTCCGACAATCTCAGTTCGTGAATCAGCAGACTGGGCAGGGGTGGCAGAATACGCCGCAGGCTACGATGGGTGGGTTGGAGCAGCTGCCGACTATGCCTGTTTTCCCGAGGCCGGGCACGGCGAGTGCGCAACCGCAGCAGCAACAGCCGCAGCAGTCTTGGATTTGAGCGTTTGATTAGGGGTTGTGGGCTTAGCGCGGCGTTGATGGAGCGCTTTTTGAGAGAAACAGAGTGCCGCACCTATGTTGTCGGAAGGAGGTGATTGCATGCTGAGTCTGCTTCTATATACCACACTGTTGAACAATGGTATGGACATGTCTTCGACCATGACCTTTCAATCCTGAAATCGCTGTCGATACCACTACGCCGTCTCAGTCCCCCCATGAACAAATCGTCTCATCTAATCAACAACCTGATCCCTCACCCTCTGCAACAGCGGCTGACTCTCCCCGTCCTCCCCATCCGGCTTCGGATACGGCAGGTTTCTATACTCCCCCTTCGCCACCTTGGCCACCCTCCACGACTCCTCCTTCTTCGCGTCCTCGAAAAACTCCTGGTTCTCCTCAAACGACCTCCCGCCTGTTTCTGGACAGTAGAGGAACGTCCACGCTCCCGCGAAGAGATTCGTGCCCGCGAACACTGCAAAGACCCAGTATTGAATATTGTTGAACAGCAACGGCGTGACCAGCGTGATGGTGAAATTCGCCAGTCCCCAGATAATCACACTCACCGCCGTTCCCTGAGCACGAGCGGAAGTAGGGTATATCTCCGTCGGGATCAACCAGACAGGAGCCAACCAGCCGATTCCGAATGCTCCCGTGGCGATGAAGAGGATGACGATTCCCGGGATGGCGGAGGTGTTGACGGGTATGGAGAGTTCTTCGTGGTTGTAGGAGAGCCCGCCGAAGATGGTGAGCAGGACGAAGCAGATTGTCAGCACAGCGGAGCCGTTGAGCAGGAGGGCGCGCCGGCCAACGGCGTCGATGAGTAGCCAGGCGAAGGTCATGAGGATGAAGTAGGAGACGTAGTTGGCTTGGGTGAGGTATTCGGAGAGGCGGGTGCCGTAGCCGAGGAGTTCGAAGATTTGAGGGCCGTAGACGGAGATGGCTGTTGAGTAATGTTGGTTAGTGGGGGGAAATTCGATGGATGAGTGGAAGGACGTACCTCCGTAACCAGTCAATGCTTGATTGACTTGACCCATGATTGTCAACACCGTCGGGTGGAATTGGGCGTGGCCGGGAGTGAACATGTCCTTGTACCCGACGTTCTCATCACTCTCTTTCTCCTTCGCATCAACCAGCTCATCGCACTTCTTCTTCGCATCCTCGTCGCCCATGATCCGCTTCAAACTCTCCGTGGCATCGTCCTTCCGATCCATGGACACATACCACCTTGGAGACTCTGGCAGCGCTTGGATGAAGCACAGCAGACCAATCGGATACACCTGCATGGCAATAATCGGGATTCTCCACGCCCACTCGTTGCTCTTCCCCAGATGCACGGTTGCCACCAAATTAATGGCAAAAGCCATATTCAAGCCAAAGATATTCCACTGGAATTCCTGAGCCAAGGCTTTACCTCGCGCGTCGTCGGAGCTCAATTCACTGCTATACACCGGAACCACGGAGTCGATGCCGCCCACACCGAGTCCCATGACCACACGGCCGGCGTACATGACAGCCAAGGCGCCAGTGTTGAAGCCCAGACCGGCGATGAACATAAGTGCGTTCCCGAGAGAGGCCGTCGCGAGACAGGCGAAGAGGGAAGGTTTGCGGCCGTACTTGTCGGCGAACCAGGAGAAGAACACGGCGCCGATGGAGCAGCCGAGATAGTAGACTGCTACGATGAGACCGACTTGAAAGGATGTCTCGGAAATGCCCATCGTTGCGAGGTAGTCTTCGTTTGTGTTGACCAGACTCATCAGCCCTTGGTCGTACCCGTACAGAGCGATGGCTGTGGAGCTGAACATAACGACCTGGTTGAGTTAAGGATGGTCAGCGTGATCTTGTTGTTCGATGTGTTGCCGTATAGCTCTAGTCGACGGAGTCGAGGGAATACTGACTTGGGACTTTTTGTCCGCGAACCAATTCTTGATGCTCTCCATGGTTGGAGATTTCTTTGATTGATCGATCAATCAATCAGTCTGTACGGCTATCGTTCGAATGACTTTCTCATGTAGTAGTTCGGGTACGACCGGATATATCTTCAGTCGTCCGGCTTAATCTCCGGATATCCAATTCTCCAGAAATGGAGGGGAGCCCGAGAAGTCGGGTTTCGGCGAGCTTGGATGGAGGGGTCCCTGGCAGGAGAAAAAAAGATCGTGCAGGGTGGGACAAGCTCGTTGGATGCAAAAAGTCCTGTCTATCCTTCCAAGTCTTGACAAGCCGTCGTCTTATATAGGGAAGTGGTAGTGGTAGAAGAGAAGACGGTGAAGGAAACTGCACAGAGTTGTGCCTCCACCATCCTTCTGCCAAAGTTTAAACTTGGTCCGTGGTGGATGCAGTGCACGTGAATGTCGTCGTTGAAATGACGCACGAAAATTGGTCGTACCTTACCAAGCTTTGGGCAAAAGTCTTGTTGAGTGCGCTGCTCAGTCGCGTATATCGCTCAGAGCTCGAGTGCGTCTCAATGGACGTGCACAAAATGAGCGGTGTGATTGGAGTGGAGATGTCCATGGCGTGTTGACAATTTCACTATTCTCGAAGAATGCCGTCGACACGGCGTCCGGTCCCAAACAGTTGTATGCATGCTCTCACAAAGTTCGGGATTCGGTCTGAGTCGGATTTCGACAGACTTGCCTCTGCGACAAAGCCTTTTCTGCTCGGCGTTTGATCTCACAAAGTGTCAGGGTGACCTTTGTGTTGACATTCGGCAGAGAAGCATGACGGCTGGCTGGCGCCATGACAGTGACACATGCTTCTGCACGCAAGGACGAGATGTCAGTGAATCCGCCTTTCTTCACTGAAACATCTCCCAAAGGAGTCTTGGTATTGTAGCTGTCGTCCAGGTCGTTGGCCGTAGCGTTGCCAGGCAGGCGTATGTTCCAAGCATGGTCGAGCACAACCGCAATGATTGAGCTTCATCCAAACATCTGCCGGACATTCAGGTTCACCCGCTTGCCTTTCATCCAGCCCGCCCAATGCTGATATCGATCAATGCCATCCGCATCATTGCCAGGCCAATCCGCCATCCAACCAGGACAAGTATCTTCCAAGATCTTCGGGACGCCATGCCATGCATAACGGCTCTCGCCACTCATGAGCACGGCATCTCCAGATCTCAATCGCATGACCGCTACCTTCGACTTTCCATCCTCAACTTCACCAACAAGACCTGCCATGAAGATGGCATCGCAGCCTAGAGAGACGCTTGCCAAAGGCCTATTGCATTCCTCGCTGACGTCCCGATGCAGACTGAGTGTGTCGCCAGGCGAGTAGAGGTTGACGATCGCAGCTTCCGCTTTCATCGGAAAGATGTCCTCAACAAGCTTCTTGATGTCGGGTGGAAAAGCGGGCGGAGGGCCTGACGGATAGACTTTGTTTGTCCAATCGTATTGGCCTCCCAGTGTAGTCCAGCGGAGCTTCTTGTTCAGGAATTGCTCCGTTGAGATGGGCTTGTGAAGGGTAGGATCGTGCGGTTCGAAGACAGTACAGCGGCAAGACTCGTCAAAGAACGATGCGTCCTCGTCCTCACTGTTCGATGGGTATCGAACATTGTAATGCGTGTGGACATTCGTCAGGTGCTGGGGATTTCTCAAGTCTCGATGCAGCAGTCTAGAGAGCAATTCTAGCTGGATTTGTGGCGGGAACAGAGAGGGATAAATGAAAAGACCTACCTTTCTTCTCAGACTCTGCAACGGTAGCATGTATCGAAGAAGGTTGTTCCAATCTTACCAGGCACATCTGGGACTTCGTACAAGGTATGTTCGGCGACAGGCAATGTAATGGCATGCGCAGTACCCAGAAAATCGCTGAAAGATTGTCGCAGCTCCGTCGGAAGATCCAGCAATCGCGTTGGACGTACGTGGCTGGTACTGCTGCTCGAATAGCCGTCGAATTGGATCAGGCCTGGATGACTTCCCAGGGCGGTCGGCTTGAGTTTGTGGTAATACTTGTAGACATTGCGAAGGCTTGACGGAGGCTTTGCGTGCGCATCCAACGGCACTGGCATTGTCTCCAGGGCCATCATTGTGTTGTTGATGTTGGTGTCAGAGTCAAGACGGACGATTTTGAGCGAGGTCATTGCGTAGTGCCAAGACGCTAGTCGCGTCTCCCTGAGCGCGTTCGTCGTGAGTCGCCCGAGCACAGTGCGAGGCTAGTGAGGCCAGCGAGTCCAGCAAGACCAGCGAGTCGCAATCCTCGTCTTCAACACACACTCAACATGGTCAAGCTCAAGGAGAGTACACACCAGCGACTGGCTCCGGCACCTAAGCAGAGCAGGATCCCAGGCACACGACGGACCCTCCGATCTGGACAAACTCGCCCCTCGTTACTGGCTTTGAAGAAGCAGTCAACCTTGACTCAACTGGAGTTCGGCGATCTTCCTTCTAGCAGTCGAAGAACAGTCTCGGATTCTGAAAAGGATGAATGCGAGGAAGAGGATATCGCGGAGTCAAGGCCAAAGAAGAAGCGCAAGCTAAAGGATACTCCAAGAGCAACAGATCAGTCAAGTTTGACTCAGAAATGGAGCGACGTTGAGATCTCGAAGATGAGGTACGGTAGTGAACAGAAGGGAAACCGCTGGAGTAATCCGGTCGTGATCAAGGATTTCAACGGCGGCGACACTCGTGACACACAAGCGATTGCTATGGACTTGCGCGAAGTAGTCGAAGAGACTCCTCTCTCGAGCCAGAGGATACCGGACTCGGAGCCATCGTCAAGTGCGCAGAGTGTACACGAGGAGTATACCGTACATCCATCGTCACCCGGACACGAGACGACACGACCGACTACTGCCAATTCCGCGATGACCTTCAAAACGCCGCAGAAGATATTGAAGACTGTCATCCCGTCGTCGAATACTCCTTCCAGTGTGCAACTTTCGGTGCATAGGAGCGGCGCTTGGTTGGACTTCGCCAGATCGCCATTGAAAGAGCGAAGCTGCAACCGCAGAGTACTGGACAAGTCGCAGAGTTATGTCACCGCAAGAGAGTCGCCATCGCCTCTGAAGCAACCTCTGAAAGTCTCATCAGCACGTCGTTTAGCGCGGACCAACACGATTCACGACTCCGAAAGTGACGACTCGAACATCGAGGAGGATGCAGAAGACGTGACGCTTGTATTGCCGCCTGCTCCCGATCTCAATCCCGAGTCCAGGACGCTCAAGCGCACGATCACGGTGCAGGATTCCGATGATGACCTAGATATGGAGGATCTGGACGATGATCTGGGCGAAGACAACGACAACGACGCTAACAACGATGGAGATGACGGAGAGGACGCAGACGACGACAGTACGGTTGTCGAAGACGATCTAAACCAGCAGAACACCTACTCAGCTTCGAACTACCCTCAGACCTTTGACCCTGTCAGTGCAGCCATGGAACGAGACGCCGCGAGATTTGGGAATGGACCGACACAACTCGAGACTCAATACGTCAGCTTCTATGATCATCCGGACGATGATGACGAGGCTCCCGTTGTGGAGGACGACGAGGAGATCGAATTTGTTGCCGAGAGTCCAATAGCAGGGGTTATATTGGAGGCGTCGCAAGAAATTGAAGACGTCGCGGAGACGTCCCGCAATGAAGATCACGCACTCTCTGCTGTGATGTCTGGAGACTTGGATAAGCCGATTCAAATACAAGATTCGAACGAGGATGACCGAGATGCCGCTGAGCTTCCATCCATCCCAGGCTCACAGCTACTCGAGACCGCAAACTCGCATGAGAACCACGACCAACATGACGATCATCATGACACTTCCCTCCGCCAACATGCAGAACCCAATGCAGATGACGAAGCAAACGACAGCCTCCCATCATCACCAACCCACCCACGCCCCTCCCTAGTCAGCACCGTGATGCCCACGCAATGGACAACATCCGACCGCCGCAACTCCGGCCAACGATCCGCGCCGATATCCCCGCAAAAGTCCTATAACTGGGCAGGCAACACACTCTCCAGCTCGCCATTTCCTATGCCGCCGTGGACGTTCTCCAATCCTGATGAAAAGACTGGGGATGCTGGAGGAGTGAGACGGCCGGAGACGCAGTTTGATAGTCTGGTGGATTTCAGTCTGCCGCCTCCGCCTCCTCTTTCTTCTGGGGGAAGGAGGAGGGACGGGTTCGATGGGGTATGATGATGGGGTGGCAGGGATGGGATGTAGAACACACGACACCATTGGCATCGTGCCTCAATAGCATCGTGCCTCAATAGCATCGTGCCCCAACGTGCCAAACGAGATCAGCTTGTCAATGTGTTCAGTTGTTCCGTGATCCCATTCCATGCGTCCTTCCACTGCTTTACAAATGCCACTCGACCATGCACAAGCCATTCCTCCCCATCGATACTTTTGCCTCCACTTAAGCATACACGTTCCGCCCCTCTGACCCCTACGATATCTCACCTCCTTACTCCCCTCCCTTCTTCTTCTTTCCCCTCTTCTTCCTCTTCTTCTTCCCACTATCTCCACCCTGCCCTCCATTCGGACTATCCCCCTCCCCAGCTCCATCCGAAACCGCCACACCATACTTACCCTCAGCATCACTCACATCCGAACTACTCGTCGCCTCCAATACCATCTTCCGCATCCCGCCCGCGCCCTCAACGGTGGTCTGCGTGATACTACCCGACCTCGCGGAGGACTTCTTCTTCAACTTTGGTGGTTTGCTACCTGATGGATCGGACGAGGAGTCCGTGGTGCCGGAATTGGTCATCATTTTACCGACGCGGTCGTCGCCTTCGTCGGCATCTTCGTCGCGGGTGTCTTGACCCGTCGGCCCGACGACGAGTTTCTCGGGGACCTTGAGTTCGCCGCCGTCGTCATTGTGGGCCTCGGCCTCAGGAACGCCAGCGGCGGGAGGAGCGGTGGTGTTCTCTTCTGCGAGTCGAGTCGCTTCCTGTGCGGTCATGCTGACTGGAGAGATTCTCCTTTCGGAGGCTTTGATTGACGAATCGGGGCCGTCGTTGTTCATGGTTCCGTAGACAGCGGCCACGCCGCCTGAAGCACCGCGGGAGTCGGAGCGGAGAGTTTGTATTGCTTCATCGACGGCTGGGTGGTCGGTCGTGGCGCTGAGAGGTGGGGTGGAGATGGTGGTTGTGCGGTCGAGTTGGCTTGTCGGTCGAGGAGATTGCTCCAGTAGTTTCTGTGTGGTTCCTGCGGTGCCGGTTGAGGTGGTCTTGTTCTCTGGAATCGTCCCAACGCCCGGCTTAATCTTGACAGACGTGTACTTCGTAGCGCGCGGTTTACTGGCGGCGTTCGAGGGTCCGAGATGTTTGAGATGTTCGCGCATGTCCGTGGCAGAGCTGCGGACAGGCACGGCGGAAGGGCTGGCTCCGGCAGCAAGAGTGGAGGATACGTTCCGAGAGGACGCTGCACTAGACTTCCGACGCATCATGAACGTTGTGTGCTGCTGGCCATTCGCCAGGCTCGGACGTTTGCTCTCGGGGCCAGACTTTGGAATGAGAGGTGCGTTCTCGTCGACTTCCTTGCCGTCGTCATCGGAGTGAGAGTCGTTGATAGCATCGTCCTGGTACATGCCATTCTTGCCCCAGCGCTGTTTCGGTGCTGGATGCATACGTCGAATAGCTTTATGGACGTCCACAAAGACATCAGATTCGTCAATGATCTCCTCGCCGATCAATTCCTCGATGACATCCTCCAGAGTGACTACGCCGAGAGCTCCTTTGTCCTGGCCTGGGAAGTCTGATACCAACACCATGTGGCTTTTGCCTTCTTGAAAGAAATTGATAATGTCCAGGCATGATGTATGTGGTGCAGTTTCAGGCAGAGTGGCCAATGCGAAGTCTCGAACACGCTTGCAGTCTTCCGGATCGTACGTGATCAATATCTTTACCAGCAGCATGCCGATGTAATTTCGTCCATTGTCCGGAGAGTAGATGGGTATCCTCGAGTATCCTTGTGAAAGTATGGTGTCCATCATCTTCTCGTCCAACACCGTGTCCGCACTCATGGTGAAGACGTCCTGCATAGGAGTCATGATGCCTCCAACGGGCTTGTCTTTCAGATCCAGCACACTGTTGATGATGGTCACCTCGTCCTCCATCAATTGCTCTCCAGCACCCGTGCCCAGCGTCTTGTGCAAAGTCACCAGCGTCTTCAATCCCGCCTTTTTGTACATTGTTCCATGGTCTTCTCCGAGCAGGTAGTCCAGCAATTTTGCCGTCGGCCATGCAACAGGCCCCATGATCCACATCAAACCCGTGACAATAGGAGCCATGTAAGCGCCAATCGAAAGTCCATACCGCACACAAATCGACTGCGGCACGACCTCACCGAAAATGACAATCAACACTGTACTCGTCACCACCGCAGGCCAACCTCCACCCAAGCTCCGATCCAGAACAATGGGCAAAGTCTCATTGGTGATGACATTGCTCAACAGCAGCGTCACCAACACCCAATGCTTCCCCTTCGCTAGCAGATGTAGTACCTTCGCCGCATGTCTCTTCTCACTTCCTTCGCCAGACGTGGCAATGACTTGTAAATACGTCTCATCCTGTCCCATCAACGCAATGGTCAGACCCGCGAAGATTCCACCCAACAGCACGAGAGCAATCGCGACGCCCAGGTATAGCCATAAATTCGGGTCGGACGCATCTTTCGGGGCATCCTCATCGTCGTCGGCGGCGGACAAGGCGGAGAAGATCGGAGCGGCGCTGACGAGGGGAACGAAGAGCAGACGTGCTAGGGCCAGGATGGCGGGTCGGACGGTGGTCAAGGCATTGGTGCTGCTGCGAGCGCCGGGGCGGACAGCTCGAGGAGCAGCCAGCGCAGACATTCGAAGGCTTGCGTTCGTCAGGGAAAGGTGATGATGATCGCTCGAGAAACAGAAGTGGCCCTGGCGCTAAGGATCGAAGTGAAGGAGCTTATGCCGTGAGCGCGGCGATCTTTGTGGTCGGATTTTCAGGTTCAGGATGACGACAGAGTCACTGGCATCGGGATGTTGACGCTCTGCGGTCGAGGAGAATAATATTACCACATGATTGATGTTGTACAAGCAAGACGTCCACGATATTGCTCCTGCTCACTCATCGATGATCGTGTGTTCCACAGCATTGTCACTCCGCATTTACAGTACTGCACCTACCCTGGTCGATTGATCGAGGAGCTTTCAGCTTGCCCACCAACAACCAAGCCAACTCACAATCTTGGCGAGTCTGAAGACATCACACGTCTCTAGCCATAGAAAAGCAAAGGGTGCATCATCATAGGTATCGCAAAGCAAATGTGTCCCAGGTCAACGTGCCAACGCCTCGCGTGAAATCGAGCACTCACTCATTCAATCATCTCGTCAATGGCTTTCTTCACTCCCAATCATCATCATCACTTTCGTCCTTGCCTTCAGTCTTCGCTTCCTTCGGACTACCCTGAGCCCGACTCGTCGCGCCGGACACCAGATCGTAGCTCGCCTCAGAGTCCGCCACGCTTCGATTCTCCTCGTCGCTCCTCCTAGGAGACTTCGGTTTGAGGGTCGCGTTGTCAGTCGTCGTCGGCGCGGAGATGGTCGTGGTAGATGCGGACGCCTTGTGAGACACAGAGGAGGATTGGTTCGGTGTGGCAGACTTGTCGTCGTCTTCTTCGTCATCGTCGTCCCATGCGACTTCTTCTTCTGGGTCTGCTGTGGCGCCTATTGAGTCGTTAGCCTCATCCTCATATACAGCATCCGAGAACAGCTTTACCTTTCAGCACTTCTCTCCTCCTCTTCTCGTCTTCCTCAACTGCTCTCCTCAAGAAGTAATACCTCAGCCAGAACGTTTTATAGTCCACCTTCTCCGGCACCAATTTCTCCATTGCCCGTCTTAACTCCTCGAATTTCTCCAGATCTTTCGCAATCTCTGCCGTCCTGACTTCCACATCAAACGTCTTCCCCCACTCCTCCCACTCCTGCCCTTGTGGCTCATCCGTGAAGCTTCCCGCCGAGCTATGAATTGCGTGTAATTGCGCATCCAGCCGTGTAGTGTGGAACACTTTCTTTCCTGTCCCTGACTCCTGCGTTTCGAAGAGAACTTCGTTCCCTACTCCATCCGTTCCAAGCGCAGTTTTGCCATCACCATCCTCCGGAGCCGTGATACTGACCGCATCCCGCAAGAAACTCCTGATGTTCGTGCCAAATCTTAACAGTGCCTCATCAGCCGCATCTTCTGCTTTCTGAAGGTCCTTTAGTCTCGCCGCCGCAGTAGAACGGAACGAGGCAACTAGGCTCCCTGCCTCCTTGACAATGTCCGCAGACAAGTTCTCCGACCTCCCTTGTGTACTTGTTTCTCCTTCAGCCTCGACGATAGTCACACCCGGCACCGCCTCTTCTCCTGGTACTCGAACTTCCGGTCCTGGCGCAGTACTGTCAAGTTTCAACGCAGCTGTCCGATTTGCGACTTCCTCTGCCACTCGCGACAGTCCTTTGCTTGCTTGTGTAGAAGTTTCGCTCACTTCCTTGGACAAGTCCTGGTAGAATGTGGATGATTGCTCGACAGCTTGACTGAACCAGCCGTTGAGTTTCGCGCCCCAGGGTGACGATGAGACGGCTTTGAAGGCTTGTGAGAATTCGGTGTTGAGGTTGGATGTTGTGTTGGCTCGTGGTGCTTCTGTGTTGCCTTCGGGTTGCTCGGATGGGTCAAGGGCGTCCTTTTGGATGTGATCGTAGGCTACGTCCATGTTGGGCCACACTGGAGCTGAGTCTGCGGTGATGATATCTCCCGCGGTCGCATAGACGTTCCCAATGTGAATGTCGTTATTGCGGAAGGATGTGTATGTCAACAAGAAGGTATGATGGTGTCAATAAGGTGTCTAATGGTGGACCTAAGGTTGAATACGAGGAAGGTCCAGGGTTCGCTCGTGCAGCACAGTGTGGGGTTGAGATTGGAGATTGTCCTGTCCTACAACACTCGGTCGTCCTTTTTAAAAGATCACAGAATGACCATTTGTATGCACGATCTTCCTTTCATGAATATGCTCCATTGGCCTGAAGACGAGTCCACAGTGAGATCAGCCGCAGAAACCGTGCCAGCACCTATTGATGCGCCGCAGCACGCCAGCGGTGTTCATCCTCCCTCTCCGAGGACATGTTCACAATACATAGAATCGCTTCACGGTCGGCAGTGCTAGATCTACCATACCAGGCAGTTTTGTCGATATGGGGACACTGCTGTTGGCGAGACTGCTCTGATCCTGACAGCTATCCGGAGTCGATTCCGGAGGATTTTCGTCAGTCATGCCTCGCAGATGACGACCAACTCATCAGGCGGTCAGCCTTTGGGGTGTGACCTCCAGCTGGTCGCGGCTTTTGAAGACTTGGGCATCTGCCATCAAGCGACAGGCGCAAAAGCAGGTTGGCGAGCACAGACCTGGTCAATTGAGATGACCTTTTCTTAGCAGATGACGACGATGATGAACTGATTCATATTCCTTACTACTACTCGCACGTCTTAACCAACATTGTTTTGTCCACGACTGGGTTGTCTCGTCTTTCGTCGGGTTTCACGCCTGAAAGCTGACTTCATCGCGTTTCGACTAGTTCTAGCCGCAGTCGCCGCACTTCCGCTTCACCTCTGATAAGACTCACCATCCTCCGATTCCTTCACTCTGACATACACCATGGCGCACCACCACGACGACGACGACCGCCAGCCGCGCCCGCGACATAATGACAGTCACCAGTCCATACCTCCCCCACCCTATCCCAACGGCTCGAACGACAATCATGGCGCGCAAGAGCCGCCGGTGGATCTGCCGCCCCCGCCGATGGGCGAAGCTTTGAAGCCTGCTCTACGCCGCGAAGGCTCCCGCAGCCGAGTACCAGACTTAGCTCCACAATTCCCCGACGAAGCATCTTATCTGGGATCCAACGCACCCGACCTCGAGCGCAAAAATCGTCCAAAAGACCGTCGCTTCCGAGAAATGAGAGATGGATACGAGAGTGAAGAGGGTGAAGAGCACAGAAAGCGAGGGCCAAAAGAAAAAATGGAACGACGCCCGACAGACGATGACTATTCCTCGCGCGGACCACCTCCCAGGCGACGAGACCGAGACCCTCGAGATCGAGAGCGAGATCGAGATCGAGAACGAGAGGACCCGCGAGATAATCCCCCATATCCACCTTCAGACGCAGGACGACGCTCAGACGGTGGACGGCGTCGAGGCGGTGGCTACGATGATGAGGAACCACCACCACCACGCTCGAGTCGCCGAAACCGAGATCCGTACTACGACGACGAAGACTCCCGTCCACCGCCTCGCAGACGCAGTGGCCGTCCACCTCCAGACGTAGAGTACGGTTCGGAGCCGATCCCGGCGCGCAGAAATACAGAGCGGCGACCGCGACGTCGCGACGATTACTCCGATGAAGAAGAAGAAGACGACTATCGTCCACGCCGCCGCCGTCCCCGGAGTCTGGAGGACGATCGCAGGCGTCCTCCTCCTCGCCGCGACGACTACCGTAGGGACGATGATTACGATGACGACCGCCGGCGAGGAGACCGCGATCGGAGACGCTACGACGATGATTACGATGACAGATACGACCGACGGGGTGGGAGTCGGGATCGGGATCGAGATAGGGATAGGGACCGACGCAGAGAAGAGGAGCCCAAGAAAGAAATGAAGTTGGGCAAGTATGATATTGGACCTTTGGTGCAGCAAGGGCAAAAGCACTATGCTATGTTCGCACCTATTGTCGCGCCTATGGTCTTGAGCTTGTTGAAGAACAAAATGGGGGGCAATGGAGGTAGTAGTGGTGCTTTAGCTGGGCTTCTGGGCGGTGGTGGAGACAACAATAGCGGAGGGGGTAATAATAGCGGAGGTGGCAGTGGAGGTAGAAGTAACAATGGCGGAAGTGGAGGTGGAGGTCGGAGGAGCGGTGGTGGAGGAGGCGGAAGTCGACGTTGAAGGATCGACCAGCAGACGGCGAACGAGTCTACGAGGCATGATGGCGGAGTTATGGACAGGACGGAAGATCACGGCAATGCTTACCTGGGATGCGAGTGGTTGTGACACGGCAAGGTATGGTGCGGCGGCTCACTCTTCTCATTTTAGCGATTCTCCTGGCGCAAAGTTCTTGAAGGTCCTCAAATTGTCTCTAGAGTGGAGCCTAGGTATGTGATTCAATGGCGATGAGTGAGGAATCTGATCACAGTCTCCACGAACACGGTATGAGCAACGTTTTCCAATCCCCTCTTCAATCAAAATCGACACGTCGCAGATGCACATACCCGTCTTGACCTTGGCGCGTTCGCTTCGCTCATCTCCAGCACCTTCCTCTTCAGATCCCGACTTCACCACCTCACTTTCATTGACAACTACACTCACACCCACCACTCAGCGCATTCATCGTGACTGTGAAGAGCAGCGAGCATGGCGACGAGGCCATACATCTCGATACAGTACGAAGGTGAAGAGCTGGGCGAAGACCGTGAGTGCAAACGGATCCATCGAGAATACTATTGGCGACCGTTCAAGCTGACGCCTTCACCAGACAAACTCGGTTGCAAGTGCTGTCGATTCAGAGCCGGAAATGACCTCCCGATTCCTGCAACTTTGACTATCGACGAGACCAGAGTAGCAGCACAGCGATTCTCCTACGCCATCTTCCGCGACTGGACACAGCTCAACGCCATCATCAAGCGGTTCGAAGGCACGTTGCAGAAGCGATGGATGTGAGTTGTCTTGCTGTTTACACCACCCGAGCGTGTACTGACGGCCGATACAGGAAGAAGAACGTCAAACAGCGACGAGACGTCCTACTCAAGGCCTGGCCCGATATCTCTACCACCCATCGTCCGGACTTTGCGAACTTCCGAGAGTCCAAGAAGCAGATCTCGCGTGCGCGCACCATGCGATCGGAGGCGTTCCTGTGGCCGTACATCAACCTCGAAGATCTCGTGCAGCGACACTTGCTACTCCTGTTCCTCAACTCACGCGGTCGAACCTTGCCCGACATCCATCGCGCAGCCGACTTCGATCGAGCGCATGTGGGGTTTGGGTTCGATACTGTTTGTTCGCTTGGCATTGGCAACCAAGACTTCTGCTGCGCCTCTCACTTTCTCGAAGACAATCCCATCGAAGAGCTATGCATGGTCGTCCAATCTCGGTGCTCACCTTCCAAGTACGCCACGGTCGTCGCCCCGGACAAGCTGAGGCTGGTGAAAAAGCTGAAGTTCAAACACATTCGATCCGCTACTGAAGGTAAGCTTGAGTGCTTCGTTCTCCTCGACACCCCTCGTTGCACGCTACAGCTGACACGTCATCCCCTCGGTAGGTCTCGTCACTCTGGAGATTCAACATGGCATCTATCGATTCCTTCTTGCCTGTGCGAAGCTCATCTTGCACGATATCGATGTGAGAAATCCTGTCAAGTGCTACAGATCAACCTATAGCTGACCTGACTCCGCTTCGCAGCCTGCCATGTTCTTCTTGGCTCCGCATCAACCCGAGCCCGAAATGCCGGTACCGCGTACGACGGAGTGGGACAACGTCACCACCCACGCACTTGAAGCAGCATACAAGAACCCACAAAAGCTCAATCTCGAACGTCTGAAGATGCTTGTTGAGGGCCGCCGATCCGCAGCGGAAGGCCATATCTATTCGCTCAAGGAAGACCCGAGCTACTTCATCAACCATGTTCGCGAGTGGAGAGAGCATAGCGACAGATTCAAGCGTGGGAAAGACGTCTGTTTTTGCTTTGGCTGCGCGAAGGATATCGCGCCGCGTGCCGTCCAAGATGCCTTCACAGCGTTCCTTGTGTGGGACGACATTTCCAACCTTGCGCCGATCAATTCAGAAAGGTTCACGTGACTAGGAGCATCAGCTTTCATGAACCCAAGGAGGTGAGGAAGGGAAACAAGATTTCGAGGCCCATGGTGAGGACTTTTGGTCGTCGTCTCAAGCATGCCTACGGATGGACCGACGCTGAGAGCATGTTTGAGGTGGAGTGAAAGAGTGGATCAGAGGTACGCGTCTACGAACAGACTTTGATGGCATGATGTTTTCGGCATGAGCATGGAACAAGGCTGTGCTGCAGAAGAATTCGGTTGCCTGAGGACGAGGAGGGTTCTTTTTGTCTCTGGGAAATGGGTGAATGGTTTCGGCATCAGGCATCAACAATCAGGTAGACGGTTTCGCGGTAGTATGACGATGTCCTTCGACAAGCATAATGCACGTTCAAGTGAGGTCGAGGTGAGGTTCTTTTTCGGTTGGCATCGAACAAAGGAAGCCCTGCCAAGTGTCCCGATATAGAAGTCATTCGTCACTTTCACGCGCACCCACGAGCCGCAGCCGCAGCCAGCCTCTCACGACCAACCACAAGACTTCTTTATTCGTACCACTGCCATGCCTGCTGGCGGACTCCTGCGAACTCATGTTCTTCCGACCTGACGTCTCCTTTCCTCCCGGAGAAGACATGACTTGAACTTTGACAACAACACCGGACGAAATCGATCGACTACCCACCACCCACACCTTCGACCATGCTCGACGAGAACCTTCCCGCGTTCTTTCTCAAACCCTCGGCCACGAAGATCCCTCACCACCGCGACATCTACCTCTCTCACCACGGCGGCGAACCCTCTCCTTTCTACGTGATCCAAAACCCCGACCCGACCTCGCAACTTCCTGCCCATCGAAACGTCTACGCCGCTGCGCTCTTCGACGCCTACAACCCCAGCGTACTATTTGGAGAAGTCCTTGTTCGTCCAGCTTGGTCACAGCCTACACTCAGCGCCGAGGAGATCAGACGGAACAATGGCATCACACCACCGCCTGTGCCATTATTGCCGAACGAGTTCGTGGTGCAGCTCTATAACCCAGAACAACAGGTGAGGGTAGAGGTGAAGGAAGGGAAGTGGGGAGCGTCGGACAGCTATGAGTTCGCTATGCCGCAGACATCGTTCCGAACGCCGTCAGCATCAAATCTCGATCGAGGACAATCGGATCCCGCGAGTCTGGCCATTACGCCGAAAGTCCACTTCGTGTGGAGAAGGGAAGGGAAGCTGAGCAAAGATTTGACGTGTTTCATGACGGGCAAGAGTACGGACACGGTCGCGGCGAAGAAGAGCAAACACCGCGACCCGGACATTGCGATTGCGTTGTGGAGGAGTATGCGGGAGATGACGATATACGAGTCGAATTTGGGAAGGGTTTTGGAGGATATGGAGGATCCTAAAGGGCTGGAAGTGGTGTTGTTACTCGGAGCAGTGGTCATCAAGGACTTGTACTTTGGAATCAAAGGGCAGAGCGAGATGAAGGAGGTGTTCAACATTTCTGAACTGCCGGAGGAGAGGAAGCTATCGGGAGGAGGCAGGAAAGTCGTCAGTCCGCCGAAGGCTGGAATCGCTGCTCCGCCGCCACCTCGTACTCCAGGTCCCACTGTCCTGCACCGAAACTCTCTTCCGCGACTACAGACATCACCTCCACCACAACAACCGCCTCGGAAACCACCGCGCCCTGCAGCGAATGCTTCACATCCTCCTCCGCCACCCATGCCTGACGCCCGCTCTCAATGGGAACTCGACGCCGAGACTGCCCGGCTAAAAGCGCTTGCCGAGTCGGAAGCTAAAGCAGCCGCTCGCCGCCGAAAGGAACGCGAAAAAGCCGACGAAGCGGAGCGGAAACGCTTGTTGAAAGTCGTGGAGGAGGAAGCCAAGCAAGCGAGGAAGAAGGCCGCGGAAGTAGAACGGGAGACACAACGACTACGACGGCTGTATGGCACGCAAGGACAGGCGAACAGTTCGCAGTTGAGGATTCCTCAGCAGCAGCCGGTGGTGGATCCACGACTAAGACGACCGGCGTCGGCGCAGGGCTCGTATGGACAGGGCAGGCCGCCTTGGAGTGGCAGTGCGAGCTCGAGTGCGTTGGTTATGAGTGGAGCGAATGGAGTTGGTATGGCGGGAGGTGGGCCGGGACAGAGACCGCCGGCGGTGAAGCCTAAGAAGGGCAGCTTCTTTGGGTTAATGAGTGGGAAGTGATGTCGTGGTGGGATCATGCGAATTTAGCGATGGAGTTTAGAGGTTTGATTCACTGGGTTGCTGGGACAGGTACTGCATGCTGAAAGTGGATATGAGACACACGAGATACGGTGACGAGACATGCCAATGGACCGTATAGATAGGCGTACAGGTCGTCTAGCTAGACATGCTATCAAGGCTCCAAGTACGCTGATCTGGCGGCTTAATCAGACGGTACTTGTCACCGACATGTACGCCTTGGAAGCCGTACCTGCACGCTTATATGGCCGTACATGTACGTTGGCATACCGGCTTAAATAGTCGTACAGGTACGCTGGCACGCCGGCACGCCGGGTCAGTTGTAGTCGTACATGTATGTTTACATGCCATCTTCTTTGGGCGTACCGGTCAGCGACCGTTCTCCATGACGCCTGCCGAAGTTCTACCGGACTGCTCGCTTCCGCCGACAGCACTTCCAGGTTGGTAATTATTCTTCTTCATCATCACCTATTCCAAGATGGCCCGACCAGATTTCACGAGCTACTTATGAGCAACGATCAAGAGAACCATGCCGTCGGGCACTCCACGATCCGTACAGCTACTCGAGGCGAGATTGAGTTGACCACAGTATGGATCCAGGCTGTCGACATACATATGGTCACCCTTTGGCCACGATTGGGTTCCGTCTCTGCATGCTCCCGGATCTCGGACCATACCACTTGGAGATGGCCCGAGTGATCGATGTTCACGAACGCCGTTGCAAAGCCGAGCACGAGTCGTTGCCTGAGCGTGAGCCGAAGCATCCCGTCTTTACAACCCTTGCAAATATTGGCGTACATGCGGATTCGAAATACCAGAACCCCTTCGTCGACATGGATGATTACCCAGAATACGCCGCAACCCATCGTCGCGACGTAGATGAGGAAATGGAGGAGATGACTGTTAGCATGCAGTCGATCAACGAGGTTGACGAAACTCAATTCTCGGAAGAGGAAGGACGACGAAGGGGTGCCACTAGGAGTGGCAAAGTATCTCGCGGGATTGCGAGGCAAGCTATCGCCAATCTGCTTCGCGTGGACGAAGTGAGGAAGCCTCCACCAGAGAAGGCTGCACCGCAGGTGATGACACCGCAGGCGAAGAGGGGTACGATTACGGCAGTTTTCAGGACGAAGTGACGGCTTACAAGGGAGTATTGATATATGTTATGGGGGTTGCGATGGACTGGAGGACAAGTGAGGCTTTTTCACACGTTCAAACGACGGTATGACAAGATACATGTCACGGGCTTTCCAGTGGGCTGGAGTACGAGGGTGGGCTGTTTGCACATTAGCCTGGCAGTGCGATACGATATCTAACTCAACGACCGTTTTTTATTGCTAACCTTGCAGTCTTCGAACGACGAACTCTTCTATAGTGCAGCCATCAGACGAGCAACCATACGACGCCAGCAGAAATCATCATATCAAGAGTGCAGCAACAGAACAGAGAATCCCAACCACGACCCTCCCATTCCGCGCATCATCAATGCGTCCACCTTCCCATTCCCCCTCTACCAACCCGCCCTCTTTCCTCCATCCCTCGTATATCCTCTCCGACCTCCCTCGCTCCTCCTTCCAGATCTCTTCGACCGATCCTCATCGTACCTGGACGTCTTCGACGACCTCGCCTTCTTGGACTTTCCCTGGTTGGAGTCCTGAAGCATCTCCCTCACGCGCTCGAAGAGGATTCCTAGACCGGCGCCGCCGATGGCGAGGGACATTCCGTTGGTTGTGGGTTGTGTGTGATGGGTAGAGGATTGTGGTTATGTGCGGTTCTGATGCGGATTGATGGATGATTTGGTCGGCGAGTTGGGTGGCAATGTGAATACTGGGTGGTGATATGGCTGTCGGACCCGGGCGCAGTATATATACCCTCCGTTCCTCCCAAAGCCACGACGCCTCGAGGGTGACGCATGGAGGCCTCCCGCGCAGGGCGTCAATGCCTTGGTCGAAACCGGTCGTCTGACTGTAGACATTCCCTCAAGAGGCAGCGTATATCGGCAGCCCTTGAGCGCTCCATTCGAACACGGCGAATGCCTTGTGAGCCAGCTGGAGTGGTGGACTTGCAGAATCGGAGTACGTTTGTACTAAACAAGGCTGAGGAGGCCTCCTAGTGCAATGTCAGGCCGCCATCGGATGACCCAGGCAGAGAGTGTACGACGGATGATGAAGGCAATTAGCGTATCAAATCTCAACACAAGGCGAGAGCGGCCTCCTCGAATCGGACCAGGGCGTCGAGCGTCGCATGACAGCAACACGGAAGTCCACAGCGCACGGGAAAACGACCTTTGTGACAGCCGAGTTGAACAACGAACGTATATTCTCACCTTATCCTACCACACTCTTCAAACTCAACGCCTCCAAGAACCCTGCCAGATCCTCCTTCTTCACCTCGACAACACTATGCTCAAACGAATCGATCCTCACCCTCGACCCCGTCTCCTCCACAACCTCCTGAAACGCCTGTCCGAAACGATTGAAACCCTGCATCATCTTCTTCTTCTTCCCGCTCTCATCCCCCCCTTCCGACTCATCCGAATCCGAACTCTCGTCTCCCTCCGACTCCGTCTCCTCTTCCTCCTCCGACTCATCATCCGAGTCCAACAAGCCATTCGCCGCGTTCCGCTCCTTCCTCAGCCGTCGCTGTTCCTCCCTCTTCCTCGCCTGCTCCGCTTTCCTCGCCGCCCGATCTGCCGCTTTCCGCTTCTTCTTCTCCTCCCGCTCTTTGATCTCCGCTTTTGGGCGAATCGCCTTGCCGCTTCCATTCCATCCATCCCCGCCACCCGTGCCAACGACGACGTAGACACCTCGACTTTCATCCAGTGCGCCGAGCACGAGCGCTTCGTTATGGCGTTTGTTCGCTCGTCGGCCTTTTTCGCCTTCGAGTACGGCTACGGCTTCGCCGACCCACGCTGCGAGTCGGACGAGAGCACCGGGGTGGGTGAAGAGTGGGACGTCTGGGCCTTCTTTTACGACTGCCATGCGGAAGGCGCGGAGGTGGCGGATTTGGCGTTTGTTGATGAGGGCGGAGCCCATTCGTAGAATGGCTTTGTAGAGGTTCTGGGCGGCGGGCAAGTTTTCGAGCATCGTGGCGAGGCCCTTACCAGGCGCAAGGGAGTCGTAGGCACGGAAGAAGCGGCGCGTGACGTAGTCGGGTACGTCGGGTGCTGAGGTGTCTTGCTCTTGTCCGTCGTCGGATGAATGAGGTGGTGTGGGGAGGGTGCGCACGCGGGCATTGTAGGTCGGTTCGGGGGCAGAGCGGGCGCCGAGTATGAAGCTCGAAATGATGTCCGTGTCGATGCCGACTTCGAGAATTGCACCCACGACTACAGCGACATCTTCAGCGCTCAGAGTGCCTCTCCATCCCCACGATCGGACGAAGCCCCAGCCTTCCATACCACCACGGCCATTGTCGCCGGGTACGAGGCCATCGAGATTGTACTGCTCGGCGAATTTCAATATTCGTCTTCGTAGAGTGCGCTTCAACTCGGAGTCCATGTGCAGATATCCTTTGCCGGCTTCCTGCAAGCTGACTCCCATCTTGGCCAAAAGTTTGTGAAGCCGCTTCTTCCCTACATCTGACCAGACGTGTAGTCGGGTTGCCAGGTATGGCGAATGTAGCATTGAATCGTACAAACTCCAATGCCGGATGAGCAGGAAGCGAGGTTCTGGTGACAATCGAATGCTGGTATCTGTTGGACTTCTTGCTGTCGTTGGGATAGTAGCTTCCACGCTTTGTGATTTTTGCAATTCGGAGTCTGGAATTGGGTTCAGACGGCGGACTTCGTCTTGCAGTACAAGGCGGATCTGATTTGCTCGCTTGCCAGGACCTGAAGGCGACGTAGTCATGGAGCTGACACCGACGATGGCCAGCCATAACAGTTCGTTGTCTTCCCGACCGAGCTCAGAGGCAAGTGAGTAAAGCATGCTGCTGACTGGTTCTGCGGCATGTGTACCCAGGTCATAGTATTTGTCTAGTGTTGCTTCATGCTTGCGCCGTAGCTTGAGAAGCTGCTTTCGCAATTGCTTGGTCGACAGTTCCTTCCTTTTGGGAGGTGATGATGCTATTGGAGGAGGTGTAGAATTGATGTCAACTTGCGCTGAGAGTGGGTTGCCGCCAGGTGATGAAGGGATGGGTATCGACGATCGCGAGTTACTTCGACGCCGTCGTCGGGCCCGACCTTGCTCCTCGTCAAGATCCGAAGACTCGCTATCGGAGTCGTCTAAAGATGTATCCCTTTTTCGTTTATGCCCGCTGCCAGGTGAGTCTTTCGCTTCGTCCGAGTCCACCGGACGGTCTTCCTCCTCCTCGTCATCATCATCGTCGTCGTCATGCAATAAATCATCCTCTGTAATCTCGGGCATGTCCTGCAACGCGAAGTATGCCTCCTTTTCATGTTGTAAATCTGCCTCGAGATCACCATCGTCCCATATGATCACTCCACCTCTTCCAGGCTTGTAACCTGTAAGGATTTGTCCTTCTCGTACGCCTGGTCTTTCAACAACTGCAGTCCCATCATCTTGTGTTGCGGCTGCGCGATTCCCAAAGACATTGTCGAGGTTCAATGGCCGGTGAGAGTCAATAACCCATATTTCAATCCCAGATTGTCCACCTTCCAGACCAAGGACCTCCTCCAAAGCAACAGCACCCCCCAGGCCTAAGCACACGACTAGACCGCCATCGCCGCCAGCCGGACGGGACAGTGGCACGACCTGTTCGAGTCCAGCGCGTTGGAGGTCCGAGTAGCCGGCGACAGGCACAATGGTATGCGGGATGAAGTCGCGTTTGAGCAGGCTGGCGAGGATCCGTGTCGCGCATAGGCTGTCGACGGTGAGAGAGGTGAGAATCAAGACCGGTGCGGAGGATGGGTGCGTGCTCCGGGTCAGGTGGATGTATAGTTGTGCGATCTGCTGGCGTGGGAGATACATGTCGGCGCGTGGATCTAGAGGGCAGGTAGAATGGAAGCCAATCAGGGAGTCCGGAGTAGTATGTGACCCAGCATTGGCAGAGGAATGGAGTAGGAAGAACAGGAAGTCTGTCTGCAGAGGAAACCCGAGTTGTGAGTATTGGTGTGTGCTGCGGCGGGCAAGCGGGATATCTTAGCGAATGTTGTGAGAAGACGACCGAGGAGACGCGACGCGACCGGCCGAGGCGGGCGCTAGTTCTAGCAATATCTTGGCGAAGGATGCAATTGGCAACGTTCTGCCTTAGTACGGGACGACTGCGAACCTCAGGCATCAACCTTGAAACCTCAGGCCGAAGCGAGGAAGGGCTGCTCCCGTGTCTCCCCGTCTCCCTTCCTCCCTTCGCTCCGTCTCCGTCTCCGTCTCCGTCTCTCGATCAGACTTTCGGCTTCCGCTTCTCGATCTTCGATCTGGGATCGCTTCCTCTCACGTCATGGCTCGAGCTCCTCTTTTGGTGAACACAACACGACTCAGCGACAGCAGACCAAGAGACGATCATCAATGTCAGCGTCAAGCGGTTGGTCTTCGTACCAGGAGGTCTGACGGTGGAAGAGCTCTCATCAGCACTCCAGCACCGCACTACGATGATGAACATGATCAACGTTGTGGAGAAGTCTGACTGAGATACCTTATCGAAGGGGAAAGCCGAGCTGGTGAGAGACCGATCATGGCCATTGCCCAGAAGAAGAACGCGTTCCAAGCCAAAGACAACGGAGGTCTCCTACCAACTACGTTCACTGCGACGATTTCGTCCATGAGTGTCTACTGCACTCGTGTCTCGGCTGTATCTCGTACCACCACTGCACGTTTTCCCATCACGTTTCATCGCAAATGACCCTCCCACGATCCATCACACTCACTCCATCAGCCACAATTCAACTGTTTCGTCCGACTGACTTGTCCAAGCGCAAACATTCGGCATGCAGGCCCAACAACACCAGCAGCTCTCCACCAAACTTGACGGTGGTGGCTTCACAATCGATGTGGCATGTGTCAGTCCCAATGGACTAGCTCGGGAACCACACTGCAGGTCCTGACTCGAGCCACTGCCAGCTTCATTCACCCACCAATCCTAGCCAACGCTGCATCAACAAACTTCTGCCGACCGTTCTCCCCGCTAGACCAGGTACTGCACGTTCGCTCGATTGACCATTGGCGAGTCCCGGTGCCTGAATATGGTTGACCATCACAGTTCGTGCATTCTGCTAACAAAGCTGTCGCACTGTTCGCATCGTCATCCCTCTGCCATTGCATACCAATTCTGTGGTGATTAGAGCTGTGGCCGGCGTCGTTCTGATCGTCCTTCCAGCAACCAGAGGCACTTCTGACTCGCTTTTCGCTCCCGCAAGCCCCTAGGAGGTGAATCGATCACTCTCATTGTGATGATGAGATCACCCGCAGGTAGTAGGTACAGCTCTGGGAGCGCGCCCTATATGAGATTGCTCTCCTGTTCTCCCTTCTGCCAGGTCCACGCCTGTTTCTACTTCTACTTCCTTCCCTGCTTCGAACCCTGTATACGTTCACCCAGTCCCGCATTCGCCAAGCGACAACATGCAAGCTCCACCTTCGACCAACCCGACGCTTACGTCGCAGTATCCAATGCGGACCATTCCCTCTGACGATGCCACCACCCTGGGTCATGGAGGACTCTCAGCTACCGAGGCGCACGCAACCGCACCATACAGTCCCACGCTCGGAGGCGAGCGAACCATGTCGAATTTGAAAGGAGGAGACTCGCCTACCGACGACTCCGAGTATGATGAGGAACGTCTTGCGCAAGCTGGTCTTGCACCACCAGTCACACAAAAGTTGAAGGGCCCGAGAAAGTGGATGGGTCTTCAGCCTGTGGCTCCCCTCCAAGCTCATGAGAAGCATGCCCACCACAACCACTTGGCATGGTCCAAGGTCAAGATCACTTTCAAGGAGCCCATGGCCGAGTTCTGGGGAACGTTCATTCTCGTCTTGTTCGGTATGAATCAATCAATCTGCACCATATATTTCATCACTAACAACAACATCAGGTGATGCTGGTCTCGCTCAGGTCACACTTGGCTCCAAGAACCCGGGCTCTGCCCCAGGCGGAATGGGTTTCGGTGACTGGCAGAGTGTCAGCTGGGCCTACGGTATCGGACTCATGTTGGGTGTCTATGTCGCCGGTGACTCCGGTGCCTACCTCAAGTAAGATTCCCACATGTACCCGTCTCAATTCAATCATACTGACCTTCGTCCCAGTCCTTGCATCACCTTCGCCAGTTGCATTCTTCGCGGAATCCCATGGCGTCGTCTTCCCATGTACATCATCTCGCAGACTCTCGGCGCGTTCTGTGCCGCCGGTGTCATCTACGGAAACTACTACAGCTTGATCGATGACTACGAGGGTGGTCCAGGTATCCGCACCGTCGGCGGCCCAACCTCGACCGCTGGCATCTTCGCGACGTATCCTGCCGACGGAGCGTCCACCGCCAATCTGTTCTTCGACCAGTTCATCGCCAGTGCTCTCTTGGTTTTCATCATCTTTGCCCTCAAGGACGACTCGAACAAAGGCAGCTTCATTGCCAGCGGTGCTTGGTTCCCTCTCGCTCTCTTCTTCTTGATGGTGAGTACCTTTCCATCCACCTAAACATCTGTAATACTAATCCTCTCCCCAGTTCGGCATCAGCGCCACCTTCGGCCTCCAAACCGGTTTCGCCATCAACTTCGCCCGTGACATGGGTCCCCGCCTCATGACCTGGGCTCTCGGCTACGGCAACGCCGTCTGGACCACGGGCAACTACTACTTCTGGATTCCTACTGTCGCTCCCTTCCTCGGCTGCTTGACGGGAGGCATCATCTACGACGCTTGCATCTACACCGGCCCTAGCCCGATCAACACCCCGTGGTTCGGATTGAAGAAGCTGTTCAACCCAAAGAGGGCTGTGCAGGAGAGGTTGGAGTCGCAGAAGGACGCTGGTGCGATCTAGTATCGTTCAGTTTGGAATAGAATAGTTGTGCGCATTGCCAAGATTTGTCGGTGATGGTGCTGTATTCTTATGGGGTCCGAACTCGTGGAATATGTTTATTTCATTGTATTATTAGCTACTAACGACCGAGCAACATCACGAAACAGGGTGGCAAGAATAGGAATAGTATTGATAAAAGTTGCATTTCTCTTTAACACACGATACGTAAGCGGTCAGTGTCCTCCTTCATTGCTCTTCCCATCCCTGCCGCCGTCCTCGCTTGTGCGTAATTTTGAGCACACTCGTACATCTTCTAGACCGGCATTGTTCGCGAGGTTTCTACATTCGACCTTGAATCAACTTGTAGTCCTTCTTCAATCACGCCGCCATGGCCGTCTGCGTTGCTCCTAAATCCCATCGCTCGGAGCAGGTGACCGTCTATCCGCGTCGGTCGGCCGATAGCTTCTCGATCACGCGGGCTCTTGGGTCGTATCAGGCAGGAACATGCATACGCTGCCTTCGCGATCAACGTTGCCTTCGCGATCAACGTACGCCGACGTCGTGCCTATCTCGGCGCAGTACTCATGCCGGTATGTTGGTTGCTGAAGCCGGGGCCGCATTGCACAATCAGGAACCTTGGCCGACCGGCGAGTTCAACAAGAGTCCTATCGGTTTCCTCCACGATAGGAGGACTTGCATGTCCACCGTGACAAAGCCTATGAGAGATGCCACCCGGGCTTCGCCGTCGCGACGAAGTGTATGGAGAGCATGTCTGCTGCTGTGTTCAGCGGCAAAGAGTTCAATGCTCTCGCGATGTACTCACCATCACGCCGCTGAACTCGGCTCTCACTCGTGGTCACAAGTGGGATACTGCAATGGCTTGACATCTCGGGAGAAATTACCACTGCAACTGTATACCGACGCTCGGGAAGACGGCGGTTTCGATCGTATATGACACGACATCGTTTCAGATCTCTTTGTCGTAGCTCCGGGCTGCGAGCACAGAGGTATGACAGCTCAGCCACCTTATCTTCTCTGATCACTGAGGCGTTAGGACTTACGACCACACCGTCGTCTCCTGCAGGGGAGCTGAAGAAATCCAATGCGGTGCAACACCGGCTACAAGACCGCATCGACAACACCTGAGCCTCAATCGTTGAGTCTGCGTTCCTCAAAACCACAGAGACCACCTACGGCGTCGTTCTTGCCCATCTCAGCCGAACACACGTACCAATAGGTGGAGACTCTGAGCGGCGATTGGCAGTGTTCCGGTCACCATCCACGACGTGAGAGAATCCTCGCAGACCTTTCCGTCACGGTGTGCATGATATTGGTCCTCGAATGCGGCACCCACGACAATGACAATCCTTTCCAGGTAGGACTCATCTACCATAGCTTGGAAAGCCACCAAGGAAACGCTCTATATATCGAGCGACGACCGCCTGGAGGAGTACCGGACTCCAACAGATACCGACTGCTCCTTCAATCGCTTTCAGAAACCCGCAGTCATGGCCGGCTTCCACGCTCTCCTGATGCTCACATTCGCTTCGCTTATCTATGCGACCCCCCACAACGTCTTATTGGCACGACAAGAGCAGAGTGCAGTCTGCCCCACTGGCCTTGCAGGCTATGCCACCGACGGAGCTCTGTGTATCGAAACTGGAGGAGAAGATTTCGTCTCTTCGCTCTGCGGCGCGTTCCCTCCTCTGGTGACCGAGACCTTCTCCACCTCGTCGTATGGACATCTTTCTTGCATACGGATCGTACAAATGCTGACCGTAGCCAGCACCTCCACAATCGCTGTCACAATAACTTCTGCTGCTCAGACGGTCTACACCCCTCCGCCAATCACCAGGACGAGATACTCGTGAGATTTGCACGATGCGAGCATATGAACCAAGCTGATCGATATTACAGCACGGCTACTGTCAACTCTACTACTTGATAAGTCTTCTGCATTTTGCTTCACTCTCATCACTTGACTGACCTTCTCGCACTGAGACCAGCTTCGTGACGGCCACAAGCGGTAATGTCACAACTCAAGTCGCTACAACCGTCGTTACAGACACCACGTTAGTCCCGTCAGCATGCTCACAAAAGCCATTCACTAATCGGACGCCGCAGGACCTCGACCAATTTCATCTGTCCGGCCTCTTCGTTTACAGCAGTCGCACTCGCCGCCATTGCCGAAAAATACAAACGGCAGGCTCCCCTTGCCACTCCCAGCTGTTTGAGGGAATACCAGCTGGAGCGCGGAAGAGAAGGCATTCGAGACGCCTGCAGCTGCCTGGTGCCTGGACAAGCCAGCAGCACCACACGAATCACACGAACGAACGTAATCACCGCCAGGCGCACCGAGACTGTACGCTCAAGACTCTCCAACAACTCACTCCCAAACCATTGCTAACACCACCCAGCAACTCGGCACCACTACCATCCGCGGAACAACCTTTTTCACCAACGTCACGACTGCGACTGCCACAGTCCTCCGCACTGAGACACGCACTATCACCGTCCCTCGCACGATTGCAGCGACCAGCACCCGCACCATAACCCGCACAATCTCCACCTCCCTCCCAACCCCCACTCCCGCCCGCTTCCGCATCTACTACAACGCCACTTCCCCCTCTTCTACATCCACCACTCGAATCTACGGCGGCCGCACCACCGCACCGGCGGACCCCTCCGTCTACGAAATCGCCTTCACCCCTCGCACCCTTCCCGACGAATTCGCCCTCAACTCTGCCTCTCAACTCGTCGACCTGACTTTCTTCCGCACCATCACCACCCGCAATCGTCAAGACCCGTACCCGTTCGTGTTCCTCAATTCGGCCGCCGACGCGCAGGGCGAAGAAGGACAAGGGTTGATCGTTCCGACGTGCTCGATTTGTGATGGGGAGTTGACGTGTGGGAGTGATTATCAGTTTGCGGTTTGTCTTGAGGAAGGGTTGTTGGCTTTAGGACCGGATGGGGATTGGGCTGTTCCGCAGGGAGGGAATGGGACGGTGGATGGAGGCGTTGAGGCTTGTACGATTGTGAGGTTGGGGGTTGAGGCTGTAGGTGCGGGGAGGAAGTAGAGATGGGTGATGCCCTGGCGGTCGGGAAGGGTGGGTCATGGAAATTCTTTTTCTTCTTGAGACGTCGTTTTGGGGTGCTTGAGAGTTGATTGGTGGTACTGTAGTGGGAGGGAAGGCAGAAAAGAAAAGACGAGGAGTGGAACGAAGTGACTAGCAAAGCAAACACTTCTGACGTATACGACGAACCACATGGGTCTCGTCTTTCTGCATTCCACCATTATCTGCCTTCACAGCCCGGTGATGTATACAACTTCCAGCCTCGATGCACAAAGCAGTCCTGTGAAGGACTGCCACTCCGCCCCCACCCACCTCACTGGAGAGCCCACCGTGGCGCACATCCGCCATCAAAGCGGCCGAGAACATGAGGAGTCTGGTCGGCTGGCTTCTCATATGCTGTGCCTGGAACTTCTGGGTCACTGCGGCGTACCAGCCCGAAAGCCACTCCGATGTCTTCATCTTATGTGGCGGGTCAGACAAGCAGCGGTAGGCGAGCACTTCTTTCCACATATTGCCTGATGCGGTAAAGACTGGCGATACTGACGGTAGACTTGCTTCTCCGACCAATGATCGTCAGGGACAACTACTCGACCTCCGTATCACAGCACGCCACAGCATGTACGATAGCAGCGATATCTCTGGCCAATTCATCGTGACAGCGTTACGTTCAGCTACTCATGGACAGCCACTACATGATCTCTCGGCTTCGGGTACCGCCTCACTGGACTTCAGTATCCAGACCAGCTCAGATGGCATGCAGGACCTCCAACTGGCTTCAGGCAGGATTGCTCTGGGCACAAAGGACCGCCTCCTCAGGTTTACTCTGCGGCGACTGACGCCTCGGCTCACGCCCTACGAAATCAGGTTTATCTTGCATGGACTGTCAACGTACAGTGCGACGACGGAGCTGTACTACTTGCCCGCCAAAAGGGTAGGCAGTTCCGTCAAGATCGACACACTGCATGGTGGTATGCTGGTGGCCAATAACTCTACCGGCTTCGCATACCAACATTTCGCACCCTTTGGAATGTCTGCTAGCTGCTCTGAGTTGTCAAGTTTGAGCCACGCTGAGGTTTCTGCGTACAGAGATGACGGAGCTAACACAATCGGCTCGGCCTGCGCTTCCCGACAGCCTGGCCTCGATACATTGTACGACGACATGGACTCGGTGAACTTGTGGTACCAGCACAGCCTCGAATCTACTCACTCGGAGGCCTCCGTGTTTGAAGGTGTGTCACGTCTGAAGGGTCATTCCAATCTCCTCAGCTGGCACATTGGCGCTGCCGCCGAACACTCCTCCACCATGAAGGCGAGCTACGATTTGCTGAAACAACATGACCCGTACCATCCAGTCGGGCGGAGCTTCTCTTGTGACGACCCTGAAGAAGTGTACTACAAGGCCGATTACATCACGGAAGATCCGGTGTCATCGGATCATGATTTCGTTGCAGGCCAAGATGGCAAGTCAGATCTATCCGCAGTCAGGAACGGCGGCGACTTCAAAGGCACCATCGATCGTCCCGATACGTACTCCGATTACTTCACCTCAATTGGCCACGGCTCAAAGCCATTCTGGGCCGCTCCACAAACATCAACTTCCATGACCAATACAGAGCTGTGGGTCCCCGTGGTCTTGACAGTCAATCGCAATGCCAAAGGCATCCTACTCGAGCTGGACACCATGAACAGGAATCTCTCAGAAGCATACGGTCGAATCGCAAAGGCCTTCAACGCACCAGAAGTAAGCCAACTCCTACTCAGCTGTGCACCAACCCGCGTGGACGTCGAAGATACCTCCTCTCTAGACGTGAGCTACTGGAGACAAGGCAGCCAGGTGCTCGTGGCCGTCGCTAACCTGAATCGAACACGGACGAACGACAACGTGATAATCGACTTGCCCTTCTCCGCGAGGAGAGTTGCGAAACAGCCTTGGGGATCACTTTCCTGGAGCTTGACGAACACGTCTGTGCTTAGGACGTATGGACTGGATGGGTTGGCTACCAGTTTGCTTGTGTTCGATACGTGAGCAAGCGGTGGGCTTCTACATCCCATACACCAGCCAGGCTGCGATCCACCGCTCGGCGTGGAACTACATCGTCTCTGGCCGGACGATGCAGAGCTTCGACTAAGTCGTATTTCCACAACTCTTCGACGAAGGGAGGACCACATCCGAGAGGCCGTCACATCCTACAAGGAGCGGACCTAGGACTTTGCCGTTCACCAGTCTACGCCCGGCTCTTGGACCCATGGACACACTTCCAGCAGCACGCTCGCCGATCGAACACCTCACCACTCAAGGCTCCCCGGTCTTCTCCTCCCAAAGCATACAATACCGATGATACCCCGGCCGATTCAGATCCCTTTCCTCCCGATCATACCTCATTTTCTCGACATGCTCCGGGCCCAACTTCGCCGCATCGACCTCCCTGAAACCCCTCCTCTCATACCAAGGTCCATTCCACGGGACCTCCGCATAAGCCGTCAGACTCGCCCTCGCCATCGGCGAATCCTTCTCCCGCGCTCGCTCCCTCGCCCAGTCCAGCACGGCATCGAGGAGCAGGGTACCGACGCCCTGGGAGCTGAAGGAAGGGTGCACGGAGATCTCGGAGATGTACAATGTGGAGTCCATTTGGAAAGCGCCAAGGAAGCCAGCTGCTGCGCGAGGTTCAGAGGAGCTCTCCGCGATGAAGATCCGCCCGCGGGAGAGGGAGTTTTCAACCTTCTTCAACATGGCTGCATCTTCGCTCGCGCCGACCAGATGCGCGAGTTCGGGGATGGAGCCAAATTTTGAGACGGCGGATTTGCCGATTGTGCAGAGGGTGGGAATGTCATCTGGGGTGGCGGAGCGGAGGGTGAAGGGCGGTTTGGGGGTGGGTTGGGCCATCTCTAGAGGCGGGAAAAGAGTGCTCTTGGGCTATAAGGGATTGGGAACAAGGTCGGGAGGCCAGTTTGCGATTCTTATTATGCAGGCAAGATGTGCATCGGGAGTTTCGGAGGATCTCTGAGTCACGATGCACGTGGCGAGATATTGATTGGAAGGTTAGATGGTTCCTGCTCGATATCAATGGAAAAAGCGACGCTCCTGGCTGTTTCCGGTAGACCTGCTCCAAAGGCCGTACAAGGCAATGATCAAGGTGATGTAAACGTCTTCAAGCGAGATATCGGGCTCGGTGGATCTCCTTCCATCGACGACCGATGTCGGCTGCTGATACGCGGGGAAGCTTCACCCGTGACGGGGACGTTTGGTTGAAGATGAAAGGTACGACATGAATGTTTCCTTTCAATATATCGATCATCCTGTTTCATTCGTATCCTTCATTGTTATCATAGGACGTTGAAGTGTACAGTTGAGCTGCCTGAAATATCCAACCTCGCGAGGAGTACAGAAGTGAACGACGAAAAGCATATATACCGACGACTCCCAGCCACAACCGCCTTCAACTGACGATGGCTTCCAACGACACTCCAAAAGGCGGCAAAATCCTCGTCCTCCCCGGTGACCACATCGGCCCCGAAGTTGTAACAGAAGCCCTCAAAGTCCTTGACATCATCGAACTCGCAACCGGCGTGAAATTCGAACGAGACTTTGACCTCTGCGGTGGAGCTTCACTCGACAAGCACGGCGACTCCGTGACCGAGGAGGTCCTGAAGAAGTGCGAGAATGTTGATGCGGTCTTCTTTGGCAGCGCGGGAGGACCGGAGTGGGGGACGAAGCAGCCGAACCCGGAGAGTGGGTTGTTGAGGATAAGGAAGAGGATGCAGGTATGTCTTTTGCATTGGGCTTGAGCGGTGTTGCGGTATCAGGCTGATGATGAAGTGTAGATCTTCGCCAACCTACGGCCATGCAAATTCGCGAGCAAGACGATGATCGAATGGTCGCCGATCAAAAAGGAAATCATCCAAGGTGTAGACTTCATGTCCGTTCACCCAACCCAAACCTCTGCTCCGCAGCCCGCTAACCACCTTCAAGGCTAATAAGAGAAAACTGCGGCGGCGCCTACTACGGCACCAAAACCGAAGAAGCCGACTACGCCTGCGACCCCTGGGAATACTCCCGTCCCGAAATCGAGCGCGTCGCCCGTCTCGCGGGAGCATTGGCCATCCAACATGATCCTCCGCTCAAAGTCTGGAGCGCGGATAAAGCGAATGTGCTGGCGAATTCGCGGTTGTGGAGGAAAGTTGCCACAGAGGTGTTTGAGAAGGAGTTTCCACAAGTCCAGTTGCAGCATCAGTTGGCTGACTCGCTTGCTATGGTATGTTGGACCACCCATCCATGACGTGTGTGTGATTGTGAGCTGACGCCATGATGTGTGAATGATAGCTCCTCATCACGAAACCCACCGCCTTCAACGGCATAATCTTCACGGACAACACCTTCGGCGACATCCTCTCCGACGAATCCGGCGGCCTGACCGGTTCGCTCGGCCTCCTTCCCTCGGCCTCCCTCGCCGGCGCTCCAGGAACCAATCTCGGCCGCAACTCCGTTGACGGCGTCATCGGCCTCTACGAGCCCGTTCACGGCTCCGCGCCCGACATTTCCGGGAAAGGACTCGCGAACCCGGTCGCGCAGGTGTTGAGTCTGGCGATGATGTTGAGGTATAGTTTTCGGATGGAGAGGGAAGCGGATGTGGTGGAAGAGGCCGTGGGTAGGGTATTGGATTCGAAGGTTGATGGAGGGTTGGAGGTGAGGACGGGAGATTTGGGAGGGAGGGCAACGACGAGAGATATGAGTGAGGCGATTCAGGGGGAGGTGAGAAGGTTGCTTGGGGTTTGAGGGGGTGGTGGGGAGGTGGTATAGGGATGTGGACTGCGTCGTGCGTTTGTAAGGGATACCGTCCTTAGCTGTGGTAGATACCTGGAGGTGTATGCAGAGCTTTCTTTCTCGATTGAGAGCCATCGAGCAACGTCAGGGTATCTTCCAATGGGCGGCGTGAGCAACTACAGACCCTCTCTGCTATGGTGCCATGGCACCCAGTAGCTTGCACTCCACTCGCCAGGCTCTGAGCAAGAAAGCTTTCACGCTGCTTGCGCCCACTTGGTGTATCATTCCAATCGCTTGGTCGCTTCTTGAGCGCAGCTTGTCTTCACACATATAACACATATACAATACCACCACGTATACATTTCAGTCGTATTGGAACAACACACTGATGCTCTCTCCATGGTGCACCCGTCGAATAGCCTGGACAGGTTGTCAGTATGGCTCGTTTCTCTGCGATGGAGCTTTCATGTACTTCTGCAAACACGCCCGCCACATTCAGCACCTCCAGCTTCCCACCAGGCTTGCCGTAGGCGTGGCACAGCTCTTCCATCTTGCGAATATGGTCGTCTTGCGGCACGCTGTCTGTTACGAGTACCTGCAACGAATTTGTCAGTGTTGCAAACGTAATTCATTTGGAGCGAGCCGATTTACCTTGTCAAGACCAGAATGGAAAATCCGCTCCACGGCATCTCCACTCAACACTCCGTGCGTCACCAACGCGTATACCTTGGTCGCGCCTTCCCGCTTCAGCAATTTCGCAGCTCGAGTGATGGTGTTGGACGTATCTGCCAGATCATCGATCAGAATGCAAATCTTCTCCCGTACATGTCCGACCAGTAAGAGTGCGCTGCTGTTGCTGTTGACGCCGTTGGTTTGATATGTGGGATTGTCGTGCTGTCGTGCTCGGCGCTCCTGCGAGTGGATGTCATCAACGTCGGACCTTACCGCATGCGATTGGATCGGGTTCTTTCCTACCTTGTGGATCAACGCAAACTCCATGCCCAGCGAGTCTGCGATGCTGGTTGCGCGTTTGGCACCTCCTGCATCGGGACTGACAATCACACAGCGATCGACACCGCCGTGCTGTGGGAGGATTCGTTGCGCGATGTATTGTCGTAAGAGGTGTCGGCCGTATAAGTTGTCCACGGGAATATCGAAGAAGCCTTGATATTGCGGGTCGTGAAGATCCATTGTAATGATGTGGTCTGCTCCAGCACAGGTCAGGAGGTCTGCCACAAGTGTGCCGGCTTGAGCGACCCATTGCTTGTATCCACGCTGCGGCTTGAACTCTGGCGGCGCGGTGTAGTTGGATGTGCTGCCCTCTGGTGGGGATGTGTCCGATGCCGCGCTTTCCAGTGTATTGCTCCTGCTCACAGGCATGCGCAGCTCTCCTTGCAACTTCATCCCGCCGAGCTTCTTCTCCAACTTCTCGTCTCTAGGGAGATTGTGTCCACCGGGTCCAGGTGTTCCTGGTCGCGAGTCGAAGGTGTAATTGCCGCCATTGTCTGCCGTCTTCGCTGGCATGCGTGCGAGAGGTGCTCCGACTTTGTTGTATGGTAGATCGCTCTGACGCGAGTATGGAAACAGTGGGAGCACGGCCGTCACTCGTTTCGCACTCGCTGTCTTGCAAGCGCTGATTGTGATGAGGAGCTCCATGAGACCATCGTTCAGGGAACCGCCGTTCCCGGTGCCATTCGGAGGTTTCGAGCAGGCGGACTGGACAATGAAGACATCTTTCCCGCGAACGCTCTCGCCGACTTCCACTTGTGTCTCGCCCACGCTGAATTTCGAGAGGTGGATCTTCGCGGGAGGGATGCCCAAATGCGTGCAGATGTCCTCGGTGAGCTGCGGGTGCGAATTGCCCGAGAAGATGAGCATTCCTTTCGGCATTGTGGGTGATTGAATGCGAGCACGGCGTGAGGAGGAGTAATCGGTGCGCGGAGGAGGTCGTTGTTAGGAGAAGACGTGAGGTGATCGGTGTCGTTCTCTGGTCGGTGGAAAAGGGCGGATCGGATTAGTGTAGTAGTGTAGTGGGGTGCGATCTGGGTCTTGCTCGAGCATGTGAATGAAGATGGTCGGATTCGCGGATGGAGACTGTCACTCGGTCGGCAGCATTGCACCTTCAGCCGTGGCCATGAGCGGAGAGTGAATGTAGTGGCTGTATTGACCGGTATGGATATTCGTCGTCGGTCAAAAATTCGAGAGTCATTGGAGTTTGGGAGATTTGAGAAAGGGAAGCTCGGGCCGGGACCGGCCACTTTTTCTTATCCGGACTCGGCATCTGCGATAAGGCTCCGGTCCGGATGCAAGTTGACGACACTTCCCGTCTTGCAGGGACATCCACCTATCATCAACAACGACATGTCTTCTTCGCAGGGTCGTGATACCATGACTACATAAGGCCACTCGTTTCGCCCAGCGAGGCAGCATCAAGATGGACGATCCGCCAGTAGTACCCATCCTCCTGCTCGGAGACTCTGGAGTCGGCAAATCGACATTCTTATCGTAGGCCTCATCGTCCTCTCCAGTCACAAGACGAGCAGCATCAACCATCCGCTGACCATCTCAGTCGCCTGTCGGTCGGTCACAAGTCTAAAGCCCCCCTCCCACGGATGCGTGATCTCGAACAGCCCTTCGTATTCAACATATCCATGTACAACCGGCCCTACCGCTTCGAATTCTACGACACCGCATCGCCGGACAACTACACCCTGCTGAAACCCGCCGTGATCATTCTCTGCTACTCGATCGCGGACCCTGCCTCACTCGTCAATTTACGGGAAAAGTGGATGAATCTGGTCGACACAAATTACAACGTCGATGAGCAGCTACCCGTCATCATCCTCGGCTTGCAGCGAGATGTTCGCAGCGAAGAAGACTATTCCGGACGAGTTCGTCAGCCAGCTACTACTTCTGGTGAGAGCGAAGACGATGATGTGGTGTTGAACGGGAGGACGTTTGTCTACCCGCAGGAAGGCTTGATAGCGGCGCAGGAGATGCGTTGTGATCGGTATTGTGAGTGTTCGGCGTTGACAGGCGAGTTGTGTCGAGAAGTCATCGAGGACATTTCCAAAACTGCTGCGAAAACTACGACTGAGAAGGGCGGGAGGTCGGACGGCAACTGTGCCGTGATGTGAAGAAGCAGACGACGACGGGCAGACTTGTGCGCGAGCCTTCAAAATGGCTTCTGTATTGCTCTTCGAACCTGAATGGTTGAGTTTCAGCACGTTACGCACGGTAGACGTCCTCGAACTCGGTGCGAGAGTCACGAGGCTTGACCTCCAGCCCTGCGACCCTACAAAGTTCCGACAGCGGTACTATCGCAAAGCGAACAGATGCAGAGTGAAAAGTGAGGCTCATGTCTACCCCGACAGAGAACCCGTTGCGACATGGAAGGTGGTTGCTGGAGCTCCGTGAACAGCACGTAACGAGGGGTACAGGCACGTTGATCAGCGAGGATGAAGCAGGAGAAGGATATCGGCGGGAATTTGAAGATTGGCCCTGGTAACAATAAAGCGAAGTGCGAACATTCGGTCTCGATTCGACCCGATCAAGACCGTCAAAGCTTCTCCATCGAGTCCATCCTTCGCGCCACCTCATCGACACGCTCTCGCTTCCCGCCTTCCGCCGAACCTGCATAACACCTCGCAGCGGGAGATCGGTGATCTGGTGAAAGTCAGCACATGCCATGCTTCGCGCACAAGGTCCATCGCACTGGAATCGGAGTCCTTGCGGCAGATTGGTGGGGCTCTCTTGACCGTTTAGTCATCCGTAGGAGGATGACTACATGGGTAGTGTACCGGTGAGACGCAGTCTTTGGAAGTCCTGGGAGTCCCGCAGCATTGTGCAGGAAGCTCGCAACCGGGCATGGGCATGGGCCCTACGAATACGAGTTCGAACTTGGAAGAGGGCGGCGAGGCCGAGGAGCGCAAGAGTTGAACGCATGGTTGATTTGAATTGATTGTGCTGATTGTCGTGGTATGTTTTGGAGCAGCTGGAGCGGTTGTGGACATGTTGGCTACGACATCTTTCAGCTGGAAAGGAATGAGCAAGTTTGGTCACAGCTTGGGCTCAGCGGCTGTCGCCGCTTCCTTTGCATCTTGGTACGGACATAGCCAAGAGACATTCATTTGAGATACTGAAAGCCTCACAACCAGTCTTTCCCGCCTCGATCTACAAACCCCACTGCCACAATGGCCTGCGAAGTACACCAATTCCCATAACGAAGGTAGTCGATCCATTATCCTTTGTCTCCGCCAAGTCGTGCGCAGCATGAGATTAAGCGCGCTTGGTCTTGTCGATGGGGATGACGTAGTCCTCCACGGCCACAGCACGCTTGGTCTT